>CM057342.1:209150397-209352111 GCA_030015575.1 Agapanthus africanus
GGGTCCTTCTTGCTATTGCTGCCTTCCATGATTATGAAATCTGGCAGATGGACGTAAAGACGGCTTTTCTGAATGGAAATTTAGAAGAGAGCGTCTATATGGATCAGCCAGAGAGTTTCAATCAGAGTGGGAGCAGCGGAAAAGTATGCAAGCTGCTTAAGTCCATTTATGGACTAAAGCAGGCATCGCGGAGTTGGAACATCTGTTTTGATGAGACAGTCAAAGAATATGACTTTATCAAAAATCCAGATGAACCGTGCATATATAGTAAAGTTGTAGCCAGAAGTGTCGTATTCCTCGTCTTGTACGTGGATGACATTCTATTGATAGGAAATGACATTCCTATGCTACAATCTGTCAAAGGATTCTTGTCACACAGGTTCTCCATGAAAGACCTGGGTGATGCCTCTTACATTCTGGGGATCCGGATCTATCGTGATAGATCCAAGAGGATGTTGGGACTTTCGCAGTCCAGGTATATCGACACTGTACTGAAAAGATTCAGTATGGAAGATTCTAAGCGCGGTAATCTACCGGCTTGTCACGGAATCACCCTCTCCAAAGAGATGTCTCCCAAGACTGATTTGGAAAGGGAACGCATGTCTATTATACCCTACGCTTCTGCGGTAGGCTCTATAATGTATGCGATGTTGTGTACCAGACCAGATGTAGCTTACGCACTGAGCGTGGTAAGCCGGTATCAGTCAGACCCAGGGGAGAAGCACTGGATAGCAGTAAAGAACATTCTCAAGTACCTGAGAAGGACTAAGGAGATGTTCTTGGTTTACGGCGGAAAAGACCTCAGGTTGGAGGCCTTTGCTGATTCCGGCTTTCAGAGTGATAAGGACGATTCCAAGTCCATGTCGGGTTATGTCTTTACCCTCAACGGAGGGGCGGTGTGCTGGAAGAGCTCCAAGCAGGACACCGTTGCTGACTCGACGATGGAAGCGGAGTATATAGCTGCTTGCGATGCCGCAAAAGAAGCAGTCTGGATGAAGAAGTTCCTAACAGAACTTCAGGTGGTTCCTACCATAGTTGATCCAATACCTCTGTATTGCGACAACAACGGAGCTATAGCTTTAGCGAAGGAACCAAGGTCCCATCAGAAGTCCAGACACATCTTAAGGCGGTAGCACCTGATCAGGGAGATCATTGATCGTCAGGAGATCGAGGTTCGGAGAGTTGCTTCTGAAGAGAACATTGCTGATCCATTCACGAAGGCCCTACCCCAGATTCAGTTTGAGAGGCTACTCGAGATCATTGGTCTACGATACGCCAGTACATGGCCCTAGTGCAAGTGGGAGATTGTTAGTGTTTATGCCCTAGAAGGCCATTACTGTATCATACTAGTTTGTATATTACTTAATGGAAGCTTGGGATATTCACATGTATATAACAGTCTTGCTAAACATGGTAGTATGCTACTTGGTTTTTCTATCTTAATATGTGAGTGTACGTATTGATAGAGCTCTTAGGATCTTGCTTGTCTACCAGCGTTGTGATGGCAGTCACACTAGTGGGGGCTGGGTAGTCTACAAGCACATCCTTATTCAGGTCCCTGGTCGTTGGATTATCGAGACAGAGCATCGATACTCCGGAGTAGACTAGTGTGTACGCTTCTCATCCCAGTTGGGGAGATGGTCTGTCCCACAGCCGTCAGTACGTCGTACTGGAGATAGTATGCAGGTGCTCGTTAGGTTACGGGTACACCGGACAGGACTCAAAGGGAACTGTTGGTTGGTTTTATACCAGTCGTCAGTGAGCAGTTCCCAGGTGACATGAGTACAGCATAGTCCGCAGACTTGACACTGCTACTTCGCCTCGAGTGTGTCCCACTGTTCTTATATTGCTACCCTACCACGGCTCAAATGAGTCATGCAAACAGGTAGCAGTTGGGTGCAGTCCCGAGCACTTGGAGGCAGTGGCGGTTAGACAGGATTCGTCTCTCCCGGTATTGGGAGTTGATATCGCGCTGTGTCAGAGAGCCATTACGCAAAGTCCCTGGCCAGGGCAAGCGAGATTTGCTGGTAGGTTCCAGTAGTTTCTCAGGGTGTAATGGGCTTCGCTCCGACACGACTTATACCGCTATTAGGGGACTGACGCTTGCCGCCCCCCTAGGCCCGATATGCGATAGTCTAAGACAAACGGACCGGACTGTATGGAGATTGTCACAGCAGGCTCAGTAGGAGTTCGGATGGGTTTCCTCATCGGCCTTCTTATCGACCACTACCTGGGGACCGTTACGTACAGCTAGTGCCGCTTGCGGTCTGTGGTTAAACCCACTGCCAGCGTAGTAGTCGAGTCTCTAGAGTCCCACACAGAGAGTTTCCTACTCCAGGCGAAACGATATAGAGATCGTATGGTTTTACGACAAAGGGTTCGGACGCGTATGTGTGTTTACACACTTACGTCGTTTGGACAGTTTTTACCAGTCGGCTTT
This sequence comes from Agapanthus africanus, assembly GCA_030015575.1. Taxonomy (NCBI): domain Eukaryota; kingdom Viridiplantae; phylum Streptophyta; class Magnoliopsida; order Asparagales; family Amaryllidaceae; genus Agapanthus; species Agapanthus africanus. Next base: position 209,152,838 of record CM057342.1, read on the forward strand.
GGTTTAAGCCAGTTACTGGTATCCGGTTATTGGATTTATACAGTCTAAAGTTTTTCCGTATTTTTACGGATCGGAGGGGCGTTCTCGTAATTACGCGAGAAGCTTCTAGAAGATGGTGACTAAGGAGGTTTAGGTGGCATATACATTGAATAAGATTAGTGAGTCATGAGAGTGATTCATCATGGTCATTAATGCATCATAAATGCTTAATGACTCATGGCAATGAATCACCATTAGATATTTGTGAAGCATGCTTATTCATCATGTATTATTCTTTTCTTCATAAAAGAGAATGCTTCATATTTATTATGATACTCAATAATCTCATCTCATTATTATCCTCACATTCTCTCTCCTCAAGCTCTCCCTCTTCAAACCCTAATCCTCACCCCTCATGTGTTGAGATCAAGGATTAGTTAGACTAAACAATCCATAACCATCACTCTATCTCAATCTATCTTCTTTGATTAGCAATCCAAGAAGGTTAGTTGCCTCAAGTTTAGAGGCTAAGCTTGGAGTTTTGCTCTCGGGTGGATCGTCTACTACAAAGAGAAGGCCGAGGAGGACAAGGAGATCGTAAAGACGAAGGAGTTGGTTCATTAGGTATAATCCCTAAACACAGTAGTTTAGAAACACTTTGTGTTTGGTTATTTATAGTTTAGCTTCGATTCAAGCGGTTAGTCGATGTTCGTTCACTAAACAAATTCGTTTTTGAAAATTCCGCCTCCCCACAAGTATTGGGGTGTAGTACATCGACTTACACGTACCCCGATAACGGCATTGATCAATGCCAGGGTAAAGCCGGGCGAGACATGGGTCCAATATGCTATACGATGGCGTAATTTATGGTCAAAATGCGAGCAGCGCATTGAAGAAGCTCCTGCAGTGGGAATGTTTGTTGGAACCCTCGATCCGCAAGCAACCATCTCGCAATTTATGATGTTCTTCAAGCCGACCACCTTCCAGGCACTAATCGACAAGCTGGCGCAAATGGATCAGATGGGCCATAAACCTCCTCTTCCAAAGCCGGACTCCCGAAATGAGAAGGGAAAAGGAAAAGCGATCGTTGTCGCTAATGCTCAACAGCAACCGAACAACTCGAAGATGGTCGTTCGTCAAAATAATATGCGCCCGTACGTAGCCCTTGAGGAGAGGATGGGACGTCCTTACTCGTTTCCCCGAGATAAAACGAGAAGGTTATTCGAGCTGGCGTTGCGCAACCGACTCATAAATCTGCCGGATCCAAAACGTCCGTCGCAACCAAGTGATGTCAATGAGCCCAATTACTGTCCTTATCATCGAGTACTGGGTCATCCGATCGAGGATTACTACGTCTTCAAAACTTGGCTTGAAGACCAGTACCGACAGGGCAAGTTCGCGTTATCTGACAAATGGAAGGTGAATCCTCCACAGCCCCACACCTCTAAGGGGATGAGTACGCCGGGGGCAACATGCTCTGTCGTTGAAGAAGCTCCTTGGGAGGTTGTATTATCAGCTAAGACAAAGAAAATGCTATACAATCTTCAGACATGTCCAGCGATTAGGTGGAAGAACCCGTTGGAGCCGCAGATCATTGAAGGGATGTTGAAGTCTCGTTCAACTCAAAAGATCAATGGAGGTGGCCCAAGCATTCACAACCAGCCGTCAAAATCTTCAAAGAAGAAGAAAAAGAAATCAAAGAAGCCCGTGAAGCCTGGCGACAAGCGCACGGACTTGCAAAAATAAATTGACGCGCTGGAGGAATACAACCAGAAGGCACGAACTCCCATTACATTCCAAGAGTTCCTCGACCACGTCTTTCAAAAGGAAGATGAGGGGGATAGTTCATCGGATGAATCCGAGGAATATGTGGCGAGCTGTCACAAGATTTCCCATTCGCTCACAGACGATGGAGAGACTCCTTGTACTGAAAAGCTGGGGGCAGATCCTGAACCAAAAATTTTGGGGCCATCGGATGAAGTGATCTACGCATTCCTTAATGAAGCTCTCTTAAAAAGTAAAGTTGATCGGGAGCGCGAGGCGGTTATATTCGAAAGGGCCAAGCGCCAGCGCCTTGATGAAAGAATTGAGATAGTCCCGCTGGAGCAAAGTACACCCACTGCGGCTAAAATAAAATTCAAGATGAGGAAAAGGTTCGCTAAAGCCGTGTCAATGGGTATGAAGCTACCATCCTCTGAGGGAAGTGTTACTGGTGAAGCGGAAATGCACCCCTCCTACTGCTTATATCATCGGAAGGTTTCGCACCCCACTGAAGAATGCAAAGCTTTCGATAGATGGTGGAAAGGATATGTTGCTCACTGGCAGCATTTTAAGCGGGAAAAGCGCAAGACTCGCCGGGAGCAGAACAGTACGACCGAAGGGCTTAACAGAACTACCGGCAATTGTCGCATGGTCAACGCCGGAGGATCACAAATACTCACATTCGGGAGCGATTCTGATGCGGAGCTGGAGCTTGGCCCCCTCTTTAAGGAGTCCACTTCGGGAAAAGAAGAAGAGCCAAAGATTTGTGAAAATATCCGGCTGCGAAATCGCACGTTGCCCGAAAAGAATCTCGGACCCCCCAACAAAAGAGATAAGGGGAAAGAAAAAGTCTCTGAGGACATCGCCTTAGATGACCAAGTCATGGAAGAGCTAACTGCAAAGACCCGCCGAAGAAAAATAAGGTAGATTACAACGTCTTAGCGCATCTGAGGAAGCTACCCCCGCAGCTCAGCATTCTTGACGCCCTTTTGTTATCAAAGGAGGCGAGAGATTCGTTAATTAAGGCACTACAAGACCCGGAGCAGTTCCAAGCTTTCCTGGCTGAAGAAAAGATGAAGGATGAATTGGAGGAAGTGCGCACGGCCGATGTCACTTTTGGCGATGAAGACCTTCTCCTTGGGACGTGCGAACACAATCTCCCCCTCTATGTCTCAGAATACTGCCATGATATAAAGATAGGCAAAATCCTGATCGATAACGGGTCGTTTGTTAATCTCCTTAATGTGCGGGTGTTAAAGGAAATCTGCATGAGCGTCCAGCACCTTGCTCGGGATAAGATCACCATCTCCGGGTTCGACTCCCAATCATCAAAGACTCTTGGATCTGTGATACTGACGCTGCTCCCAATCATCTCCGGGTTCGCACCTTGCTCGGGATAAGGTCCCTTTGCCTCTCAAAGCCATGAGATACGGACCCGTTGCCCTTCAGAACCCGGCTATCCGTGCACTCCTTCGCGGGGTAAACCTAGTACAGAAATAAATATATACAAAGGGTACATCGACCTCAGCCCAGTCATGCCCCCAAAGAATATTATACAAACAGGCAGTGACGGCAGTCCACATGTTGGACGCTCGCCCCGCAATATCTAATGTACAAATAAATCCAAACAGCACTACCATTTCACCCTGCTATCCACCACGACAAATCCGCAACATCACAGCACAACACAAAACATCAACGCGAATGTCACGTTCGCAAACCCGTCTAAAAGAACTATAGCAATCAGACGCGGTTTACCGATCAAATGGCATTCCCGGTCGGAGATATAAAGTAAGTACTGTGAACTAATACGTTTAAAATTTCGATCGACTAAATTTCCCGAAATGGGCCCCACATTTATCTGCTGTACAGCAACAAAAACTGGGCCCAAAAGAACAGTACCTAAAACCACAATTTCCCAAGATGAAAGCCCAGAAGAAAAATGGCCCACCAATTCACCAAGTCGGCCGCGCTTCCGCGGTCAAAGGTAGGCTTTGACCGCGGATCCGCGGCCGTTTGGTCGAATTGGTGGATCGTTTTTCTTCAGGGTCCATTAAAAAGCCTGCTTGTATTTCTGTGATGGTCAAAATAATTTTTAGAACAGTTTAAAAATCAACAGAAACCTTTTGTACAGAAAAATGTAATTTCGGAAATTCCGTTCGATCGATCTTTTAAACGTGTTAGTACAAATTAGTATAGCTTAATGGTGAGGCTCTGATACCACTGTAAGTATGCGGTAGCGCCCCGGCCGTCTAACAGACGCAAATATGCGGAACAAAAACTTTTACGACTGGCGCTATCGCGTACTATAACCCGGATCTGCCATTAAAGCTAAACTAACAAATTGTAAAGAGGGTAGAATTGTTATACCGAATGATCTGAGTCCTTCGGTCTTCAACCAGCATCCCACGCTATGTTGCAACTGATCCGAACTTGCTCGATCTCCAGTCTCGTCGTCCAGGTGGCACCACGTCGACGGATCTTTAAACGGGCTCCCGCCTCTGAACCGAGGCAACTCGATCGTCAAGTTTACCAAAAGAGACGACCAAGATGAAGTAGAGAATGAGTAGAATACTTTGTCTCGTTACGTCCAAGGCTATGGACGAACGGTTAATAGAAGTTCCCAATTTGGAATCGGGTAAATGGAAATTGAGTTATATGAAATTTCCATGAACTAAACTATCATAATCTTTTTGCCAAAATCAATTTTTCCTCACAAAGAGGGGCCGGCCACTTTAATATAAGAGGGAAGGTGAGTGTAGGAGCAAGGAGGGTGAGTGTAAGGAAAAATATCAAGGATATTTATCACGAAGAAAGAATGAGTGGTATGAACACATTAAATGAATTAATCCACCTCACTTAACACCTCGCCTCACAATTAATGCAAATGATGAGTCACTAATCCTAGTCACCATTTCTAGAATCTTCTAGAACCATGACTCACCCAAAAGACGAAAGGATAAATCCGCATTTAACCGAATGTCAAATACGGCCGATAGAAAACTGGAAACTGGCAACTTCCAAAAGTGATCCTGAAACGAATTTCAGGATAACCCTGTAACAGTATAAACATACCCGCATTTGTATTACGACCGAATATAAATGCAACTGAGACAAAGATATTATATCTACACAGTATAATACTGGGATCCGGCTTAAACCAAAGCCTACCAGTATTATCTGCCCGAAAAATGACACGTGCGAAAACACACGTGCATTTTCCGAACCCTGCCATAACACCATACGGCATCTACAACGTTTCGCCCGAACTTGGGAAAGTGTCTGTGGGGGACTCTAATGACTCATCAATACACTGACACTGGGTATAACCCCTAGCACGTCAGAGGTACAAGCTGTACGTAACGGTTTGCCTATGTATTGATTGGAAGGGAAGCTGACGAGCGAGCTCATCTATAAACCCTACTGAGCCTGACAGTGACAATATCCGTACAGTCCGGAACATTCTTCTTATGAGTATCGCATATTAGGCCTAGGGGGCCGGTAAACGTCAGATCCCCAATAGCTGCATAAGTCGTGTCAGAGAGCAGCCCATAACACCCTGAGATACTACTGGAATACCTTCCAGTAAATCTCGATTACCTTGGCCAGGGATTTCGTGTAATGGCTCTCCTAAACACAGCGCGATCTCACCCCCAATACCGGGAAAGACGAATCCCCGATGATCTGCTCACTGCCTCCATGTGGCTCGGGACTGTACCCAAAATATACCTGTTTGCACGTCTCCTTTGAGCATGGTAGGGTATAAATCAAAGCACAGTGGGAACTCACACGAGACAAATGACGACCTCAGGTCGATGAACTAACCTGTACACATGTCACCAGGGAACTGCTATCTGACGCTAGGTATAATACCAACCAGCAAGTTCCCGGCGAGTCCTGTCCGGTATACTCATAACTTAATGAGCACCTGTATACATCTTAGGTGATCCAACTAACACCAGTGGCTTGTGAGACCGGCCACCGCCCCTCGTCGGGGTCTCGACTGTATACACTAGTCTACTCTGGAGTATCGATGCCCTGTCTCGAAACTCCTACGACTAGGGACACTTTAAGGATGTGCTTATAGACCACAGCTCCCACATATATGATCGCCATCATACTGCTGGTAGTCAAGCAAGAATCCTATGGGCTCTATCAACATATACATGATGATAAAGACAAACGAGATAGCATACTATCATCTCGAGTAAGACTGTTCTATCGTTATAGGTCCTCCCTCAGTCATTGCAATCACGTACCTGCGATCCAATAATTGACTTAGAGGGCACTATATCCAACATCGTGCACAACTTCAATGAAGAAGTAGATGCTTAACGAGAGGACACTAATCCTGAACCAGTAAAAGTTCCTGATGAAAAAGTGCCCAATCCGTCGTTTGAAGAACAAAAGAACAGGCTTATAAGGGAAGCTGGTCAAAAGGTCCGAGATGATCACAATCGTGAAGTGGCAATCTACGAGAAAGCCAAAACGCAACGCCTCCTTCAACAGGCCGTGAAAGATGAAAATGCCGCCCCCTGTCAACCTGTTATAAAAAAGGCTCGACGCAGAGGCAGAAGTAAGTCGAAAGGCCAAAAAAGCGCTCAACGCCAACAAAGCGGGGCTAAGAAGCCACGCAAACGGGAGTCGAGCGTTATTGATCTATCCCTCATGAAGAAAATGGGTCGAGCGTACTCGTTTCCTCGGGACAAGACGAAGAAGATACTTAATCTTGCTCTAAAACATCAAATACTTACACTGCCGGAGTCCAAAAACCCCGAACAAGCAGGCAAAGTCTCTGACCTAAACTATTGCTCTTACCATCGAGTAATTGGGCATCCTCTTGAAGATTGCTTCACCTTCAAGAATTGGGTTGAAGATCAGTATCAGCTTGGCAAATTCGCTCTGTCTGACAAGTGGAGGATAGCGCCACCACAGAAGCACGAACCCGAAGCCACAAGAACAGAACCAACTCCACATTGGGATTGGAAGCGGATTCGCACTTGTCACATGATAACAATATTAAAAGAAGAGCCCGAGAACATAGACAGCCTTCCCTGGTGCTCCGAAAACAGCAATGATGAGGTGATCTCAGAATTCCCAGAAGCGCCAAAAGAGCTGGAAGATGGAATCCATACCACTGCAGATAACCTCAAGAAAATTGAGTTGGGGACGGCAAACGATCCGCGACCGACATTCATTAGTGAGCTGCTGTCCGAAGAGAAGGTGGCTTCATTAAAAGACCTGCTTATGCAGCACAAAGATTGCTTCGCATGGAACTATTCCGAAATGCCGGGACTAGATCCAGAAATTGCTGTGCATAAATTGGCAATATCCCCGGATGTCAAGCCAGTCAAACAGGCGCCGAAAAGAATGCGGCTCGAGCTTGAGATGGGCATCAATGCCGAAGTCAAGAAGCTGATCGACTCTGGCTTTATTCAGGAGGTTCAATATCCGTAATGGATCGCCAACATCGTCCCGGTGATGAAGAAAAATATGACAGTGCGCATATGCGTAGACTTTCGGGATCTCAATAAAGCCTGCCCGAAGGACGATTTCCTAGTGCCACTAACCGAACTGATGATAGACAATACGTCCACTCATGAGGTTTTCTCCTTCATGGACGGCTCATCAGGGTATAATCAAATAAAAATGCACCCCGAAGACCAGAAGCACACCGCTTTTCGGACTCCTTTGGGAATATTCTGTTATAAAGTAATGCCCTTCGGATTAAAGAATGCCGGTGCCACCTATCAGAGGGCCATGACGAAGATCTTCGACGACCTCATACATGAAATCGTCGAGTGCTATATCGACGATCTCGTGGTTAAAAGCAAATCATACGAGGAGCATCTTGAGCATCTGAAGACCGTATTTCAACGCCTTCGACAATACAACTTGAAGATGAACCCTCTCAAGTGTGCATTCGGAGTTTCTTCGGGCAAATTCCTGGGATTCATCGTCCGACACCGAGGTATTGAAATAGATCCGTCTAAGATCAAGGCGATCATGGAAATGCCTCCGCCAAGGACTCTCAAGCAGCTGCGATCCCTCCAAGGGAAGCTCGCATATATACGGCGATTTATAGCCAACCTTTCGGGCAAGTGTCTTCCTTACAGTCACCTGATGAAGAAAGGAACACCATTCGTTTGGGATCAAAAATGCCAGGGCGCGCTGGACGAGATTAAACAGTACCTGCAGAACCCGTCAGTGTTGGCTACTCCGGTCAAAGGGAAGCCCCTCATTCTTTACACAACCGCCCTCGAAGGTTCCTTAGGCGCATTATGGGCACAAGAGAACGATCAAGGGAAGGAGAGAGCTCTTTATTACTTAAGTCGAGTTCTACTGGGGGCAGAAAGCAACTACTCCCCCATTGAAAAACACTGCCTGGCGTTGATCTTTGCAATAACAAAGTTCAGGCACTATGCATTAGCACATGAAGTCTGTCTCATCTCGAAGGTGGACCCTCTTAAATATTTAATGTCGAAGGCCATATTGACGGGACGACTCGCTAAATGGGCTCTGCTCTTGATAGAGTTCTCGATAACCTATCAACCTCTCAAGGCAGTGAAAGGCCAGGCTATCGCCGACTTCCTCGCTGAGCATCCGATACCCCCCGATTCTCCTTTGAATTGCGATCTTCCAGATGAACATGCATTTGATGCGATCGATGGTGGTGATACCCGATGGGAGCTTTATTTCGACGGAGCATCCTCCATGAAGAAGCGCAAGCAAAATACCCCTGTAATCAAATCGGGGGTAGGCCTCATCTTCGTGACTCTACAAGGAGGGATAATGCGCTTCGCTTTCTCCTTAACAGAGCCGAGGACAAATAACGAAGCCGAATACGAAGCTTTGATAGCAGGCCTCGAGATCGCCATTAACATGGGAATTGAAAACCTCCTCATATACGGAGACTCCCAACTGGTCGTTAGTCAAGTAAATGGCGACTACCAAACGTGCAAACCAGAGTTGGTGAAGTACGGTGAAAAGGCGCAACAACTGTTGACCCAAATTCCCTCCTATACTTTGGAAAACATACCGCGCGCGGAAAACAGCAAAGCAGACGCGTTAGCCAAACTTGCTAAAGAACTGGCCGACGAGAACCTCGATGATGTTAGAATCGTGGTACAAAGCCGTCGGGTGCTTGCTCCAATAGAAATATCTCCGGAATCATCCGAAGAGAAGGGGGCGACTGAACAGACGACCTTGCAAATAAAAGACCGGGAAAAGGCTGAGGATTGGAGAGAAGTATTTATAAACTACTTCAAATACCGTCGAACGCCCGAAAACGCATCCGCAAGACATCAGCTCATGAAACGAGCTCTGTCTTTCGCCTTCGTCAATGATACTCTATACAAGAGGTCATTCGATTCTCTGTGGCTGAGATGCTTAGGACCTGAAGAAGCAGAAAGAGTCATTCAGGAAGTTCATGACGGAATCTGTGGTTCTCACCAAGCGGGCCCGAAGATGAAGTTGAAGATCAAACGGATGGGATACTACTGGCCCACGATGATTCAGGATTGCCTCGAATATGCGAAGCAATGCCACTCATGCCAAATCCATGGGGACTTCATCCACCAACATCCAAATCCACTCCATCCAACAGTGGCTAGCTGGCCATTCGAAATGTGGGGAACTGACATAGTCGGCCCCATCGAACCAGCATCGTCCAGGGGACATCGTTTCATCCTGGCGACGACCGACTACTTCTCAAAATGGGCAAAAGCAGTACCGTTGGGGGAAGTGAAGACGGAGAATATCCTCCATTTCTTCAAGACGCACGTCATATATCGGTTTGGAACTCCGCGACGGATCATCTCCGATAACGGGCCAGCCTACAGAAGCCACAAGATTAGTCGCTTCGCACAACAGCATAACATAGACTGGAGATATTCCTCGGTTTATAATCCGCGAGCTAATGGTCTAGCCAAGGCCTTCAACAAGACCCTGACGAAGATCATGAAAAAGACGGTGTCCCATAATAAGAAAGACTGGCACGAGAGACTGCAAGAGGCTCTTTGGGCGTATCGAACTACGTTCAAGAAGGCCACGAACACAACGCCGTACACGTTGGTATTTGGGAAGGAAGCAGTACTACCCCTCGAGATAGAGTTACCCTCTCTACGAGTGGCAGTCCACTACGAACTGACAGACGAGGAAAATGCTCACCTTCGGCTTGAGGAGCTTGATGCCCTTGATGAAATCCGGTTTATAGCGCAACAAAATCTGAAAGCTTATAAAGCAAAGATGACGCGCTCATATGAAAGATTAACCCGACCGAGGACATTCCGCCAAGGCGAACTTGTGCTAGTGGTCAAAAGGCCTATGATCCCCAATCGCACCAAGCGGGGAAAATTTGAGCCAAACTATGAAGGCCCATACATCATAGACAAAGTCTACCAGGGTGGAGCCTATCTACTCATGGATATGCACAGTGAAAGGCCTTTCAAGCCGATAAACGGTAGATTCCTAAAGAAATACTACACTTAATGAGCCACAGCCTAGGTCAATGATAGATGACGACGACTATGTCCGCTCGCTATCTTCCTAAGCTCTAACTTTATAAGCAGTAGCTAGCCGTTTCCTGGACGGACCGAAACGTCCTTAAACTAATGGCGGACTGAAATGTCCTTAAACTAACAACAGGACCGAAACGTCCTTAAACTAATACCGCAGCATCCGTAAGCTGACGAGATAAAAAAAAAGAAGAAAAATATAATAAATAAAAACGGTATGCCCATAAGCAAAAAAGGGCACGGATGAAAACCCGAAAGGGCTCCGTGAGTAAAAACAGCAGGGCTACCGGCGAGTGTTCGTGAAAACCCGAAAGGGCGCGACCTCGTAAAAAGAAAAAGAAGAAGAACACAAAAAAGATAAAAAAAAAGGTATGTCCATAAGCAAAATGGGCACGGATGAAAACCCGAAAGGGCTCCGTGAGTAAAAACAGCAGGACTACCGGCGAGTGTTTGTGAAAACCCGAAAGAGCGCAACCTCGTTAAAAGACACTTATAGGGTCATCTCGACCTTGTAAGGAGAAACCACCCGCGTGAGATCCTTACGACTCACAAGGGAGCAACACACTTAGGGATCCCCACGATTCCTAAGGAGAAAGTACACTTGCGAGATCCTCACGACTCGTAGGGAGAACTCTCTTATGAGACCCTCACGGCTCATAAGATTTGAAAGTCTTAAGTTACAGAGACCTAAACCTGTGCTTAAGCAACCCCCACAACTTCCAATATTGCCCTACAAGTGGCTCAATACTGGCCCTTTGTCACGACCCGAAAGCACGGAACGTGACCGGCACTTAGATTACGAAGCGACTAGAGGCGCAACGCAACCTAAGTAAGCCGAAGCCCAGAAATCTAAACCATAAAAGAAGAAGAAGAAGTAAAAGAAACATGAAGGAAACAAGTTTAAAATCATCAGCAAATTTTCTCAAAAATTTCGGCAGAGTCTCCTCTATAAAAACTGGCCCCCAAACGGGTACAACAAGTATAATATACATAAACAATGAAAAGCATCCCCAAACAGGAGCTAGCATCAACGCCAACAGGCGGAAACAACCACAACAAGCACAATAATATACAACGCCAAAGGGCAAGGCTCAAAACTCAAAGAAAACAAAACCACCAAATCAGAATAATACATGCGCGACTCTAAGGTCAAAATAAAAGACTGGTCCAAAAAAACTTATCAAGTAATACAAGTATGGTTGATGGAGCTTACTAGATACAAATGAAAGAATAAAAGTACAATGGTGGTTCGGATACAAGTGAACCAACCTACCGTGCAAATCACCCTGAAAGAATAGATGTGCCAGCAAGCTGCCAGGGGAAACCTGTACACCGAACCTGTAATAAAATTTGGCACAACGGGGGTGAGTTGCCAACTCGTGAGTAGAAGACATCTACGAAAAGAAATCGAATGCATGACGTTATCCTAGGTCATAATAATACACTACTATATCCCAATCATGTAGTAATAGCAGGGTAATACTACGTGTAAGTGCAGATACTCCGTGCTCGTGTCAGTGCCTCATATAGTACTATGTCATATGAATGGATATGCATGCACCATGAATGCAAAATAACCAATCCTGAAATCCAAGTGTATCTGTATAAGAAATCTTTAGCTGTTATCATAGTAAAACGAGTATAGAAACCGGAAATATCAAAAATGAAATCCATGGAAATCCGTGTCAAGCATCGACACAAACATGTAAATCTCAAGTCTCATAGTCTCAATATCTCGGGCTCCGTCAGTCCAGATCGACCCATGTCATCAAATCTCACGACAACGGTCGGTATCTTCCGGATATCCGCCGCGCCAGACATCACCGGTAGGTAGCCTTCCCCTGCCAGGCTCATCGTCTACAACTCGATCTTCTTGCCCCGGGGTACCATACCGGGCCCACTATGTACCCGAGACGGTTCATCCACTCCTCGAATCGGGTCTCGAAATCCAACAGAAAACATGAAATCTCATGGTGGACGACACATACATCATGAGAAAACCGCATCTTATGTTTTAAAAAGAGAGGAGGAGAGAGAGAGAAGTTTTTTTATATATTCTTGCGGTTTTCCCCAAAAATCCAGAAATCTCATAGAAACCCAAATCTCAAAATCATGAGTAAGTATATGATAAGTGTCGGCATATGCCCATAATACTGCATGATAACATGAAAACATGAATGCATGAATGTCTAAGTAATAATTATCATGTCTATACTAACATCAGAGAGTAATCACAATATTATATCGGTCTAGTTGTTAACTGATTCTATCCATAAAAGATAATATGATATAAAGTGTACGTGACATAGCAATTACCGATGATGATGTGTGTGAGCCGGCAAATAAGTGTGCGTGGAATATGCGCATCATCGGTAATGGTGCTGGTGTCCTAACAGGTAAGGTTTATACTGATTATAGCAACATATGTAAGAACATGCGACATTATGATTACAATGTGAAAGTAAAGACGGATGTGTGTTATCCACTCATTTGATATACAATTATCACTACCACTATATGGCTCAAACTTAACCTAGTGTTCATCTAACCCTCCTAAGGAAAACTAAACCTAAGAACTGGTCAATAGAAGTACACCTAACGCTTGAGTCCATATCTCTAATAGTCGGCGATCCTGCCTCAATAGCGTCACGTACGTAGTACGGCTTCCTCGAATCAAGAGTGCGGATCAATCATCATATTATGCCTCGTACGGTAAAATCCATCGTACGGCATCCCAATATCAGGGTACGGGTCAAGTATCTCCTAGGTGTCTCATCATTCGTATAATGTCATCATCAACACATCTCATGATCAAGGTGCTAAACTGTAACCGCCTACATCAATTATATATCATTGCCATCATAATATGCATCATTAGTTTATCCTCAGAAATATCATGTCATATGTATCATATTGTGATTAAGTCATACTGATATCATATCGTCCTCAAGTCACACCTCTATGACATCGACATCGGGTCACACCTATATGATGTCATAATCAAGTCATACATATCCTATATCGTGATCAATCACAAGTTACAGTCCGGGTACTATTTTAGAGTCCCATGTACCTCAATATCATCACCACCCATTATAATTTAAGTATACATGTTCATTATCTCATTCTGTAATGATCCGCTAACACTTAATACGACTGTATAGCCAAGAATCACGGCATCAAGCCCAGTTACACTGTTTCATCATATCTCGGATATCATATCACATCAATGTATCCCATATACGTGTTGTATATATATATACCTATACCTCGCCCTATATATATATACGCATGCACATATACACCATGTCGTTTTTCAGTGTGTGCGTGTGTGTGTTTCTACCTGAAACCTACGAACCTCTTCCAAGGTATTCATCTTCTGATATGTCTTCCTAAATCAATCTAGTCCAGCCTAGGGTCATTACTAGGGCCCTAATCATTAAGAATCTAGGGTCACAACTGGTTTCCTAATGTCAAAAAGTACTATTCCTATTCTACGTTGAGGGGGTGCTAAACGCCATCCACCCGACTTCCCCCTGTAGATATGCATCTACTCACCTGGTCCATATCTGCCGAAGACGGTGTCGCCATCCTCCTCTTCATCGCCCGCAGTCCACGTGAGGGGTACCTAAACGCAAACATATAAATAGCATCGTAAACTGAATCACATACAAAAGTCAAAACGACGCAATGAACCGGCATAGGTTAAATCCTATGTCCCGTCCACGCAAAAGAACCAAATATCGCTCGATATCGGCGTACAAACTCCGATGGATCGAGATAAACATCAACAAATAACTCGTAGTTTTAAAACACATTACTTATATTATAAAACATGATTAAATCGATCGAAACCCTAAAATCCATCAAACCGTCCAATTTTGTAAAACCCGAAAATGCCAATTTACCGTTTTTCATCAAAACTTGTCATTTAAATGAAACCAATGGTTATAAAACTCATCAAATATCATAACTAGACTATACAACCCCTTACTATATTTTTATTACACATATTTGCATTAATTTGAAATTTCTAGTTTGCAACCATTAGAAATTTTCAACCTCTTTCAAGCAAAATTCACAATTCCACAACAAAACATGATTTTGCATGAATTAATGTATTAAACTACAATTCATGATGATAATAATATGATGAAACCATAATTATATTTTTAATCTCATTTATTTAGGAATTTCCCAAAATCTAGTTTACAAAAATAGCATTTTATTAGTATTTTTCCAATTATCACAAGAAACTAGTGATCAAACTAAGTTTTTCATTCCTTTAATATGCTAATATTCTCCTTAAAACTACCATCTAATGATAACAACCTTAATAAGAATTTTATTTTACCCACAAACACATTTTAGAAAAATCTAGTTAGCTAAATAGCTTAATTGAAACAATTGAATACACAAATTATTATGTAATAACCATGCAAGATTTTTCCACTTCTAAAAATGGTAGACTAGTTATTATAACCTTATTTAATTAATAAAAATCACAACTTGATTTTTCAAACCCTAACTTGAATTTTAAAAGTAGTAAATAGAATTAATATATTAAATCTAATTATGCTTAAATGAACATCTAATAACAATAAATCAAAAGAAGGAAATTTATACCTCCAAAATATGAAACCCAAACATGAAATAAGCCTCCAAAATGCATGCTTTCCATCTCCAAAATCCATGCTAAATAGGTCAAAGGAAAATGGTAGAGGTTGAATGTTGATTTTTGAGATTTATTTTTGGAATTTTTGATGAATTTTGATGAATTTTAATGCAAAAATGATGGGGGAAAAATTTTGGGGCTACCCATGGAGGGGAGGCCGGCCATGGAGAGGTAGGAGGGTGGAGAGAGAGAAAAAATGTGTGGTATTGTGTAGAAAGTTCATAAATAATGCATTTTTTCACTTAAACCCTTTATTATCTAACTTTTTCAATTTAACCCTTTTCCTAGAAATTTCTAGAACCATGGAGAGATTTTGGAAAAGATTTTGCATATTACACACTTGATTCTAATATACCATGGCTCATTTTTACAAATTAAAACCATTCAAATTTGTAATTTACACTAATTTAGTGTAAAAATAAAGCTTATGTTAATATTTAAAATATTTAATTTAGGAAAAATATTTAATTGAACTAAAAATTTATAAGTGGCTAAATAAACACCATTTACTAGTAATAACATAATTAAAATAGATATTTTTAAATTTATAGTGAAAAATAATTACGGTTTAGTTTTACGAAAAATACATTTTACTTTACCGAAAATCCTAAAATTCACTTAAACAAATTTTATTTATTTAATTATTTTTAAAATGTTACAGTCTTGCCCGCTTTAAGAAATTCGGTCCCCGAATTTAAATTAAAACTCCCCCTCCAAATATTAAAACATTTAGCAAACACTCAAATCGTCGGGGCTCCGAAATCATCAATACATAACAAAAATCAACTCCGTCAAGCATAACGCAATCATCGGAGTTATGGCGAGAATAAAATATTAAAACCCAATATGAAAACCATCTTAATATACATCAATCTATAACTAATATATATTGCGCATCATAGTAAAACCATCCAAATATCTGGATAAGGAAATATGCAAAAACCCTTTTTGAAAATCGTCGTGTGATGCACGTGTCACGGCATAAGTAGCGGACGTTTATAAAAAAAATAGCTATATATATATATATCTTTTATTTAACATACACATCCCGTCTGGTTACTAAATCAAATAGTAATGATTTTGAAAACATACAGTTCAAACTGAAATCAATCCCAATCACATCAATAAAATATCATGTGCGTCTGGTGCGCACTGAAATTGAAACCAAATACAGATACCATGAATACACACAAAAACAAAATAAGTGCAACAGGTGTGCACCAAAACATCTGTCAAGTGCAACGGGCGTGCACGACTCATTATCTGGTGCATCTAATCTGCACAAAACCCCGATTTAGTGCATCTGGTGTGCACAAAATCGCATCAAGTACGCCAAGTATGCGCAAGAATCCTAATCAGGTGCACATGGTGCACAGAAACATACATCAATTATCAAAATCGAAATCACAGTACAAATGCATGAAAACTATGTCGAAACATATATCAAAATCATGTGTACTGGGTGTATACTAAACAACATCAATACAACAGATATATAAAACACAAATAGAATATAATGAAGGTACACATAAGAAATACCAATCGTAGAACAAAA
Organism: Agapanthus africanus; assembly: GCA_030015575.1. Taxonomy (NCBI): domain Eukaryota; kingdom Viridiplantae; phylum Streptophyta; class Magnoliopsida; order Asparagales; family Amaryllidaceae; genus Agapanthus; species Agapanthus africanus. Next base: position 209,169,324 of record CM057342.1, read on the forward strand.
TCCTCAAAATACCAAAATCCAATAACAGAAATATGAAATTCAAATCACCAAATCACAATCGTCAATATGCGCCTCTTTCCTCGGATGTCGGCTGCTTCAAACTCGTCTCTTCGTAGCTGTGCTGACTGCGCTACTAACGGCAATACTCATATTTAGAGTCTCCCACGTAGTCGATCCCTTCACCTGATATCCGGACTATATTAAACTTTTCGATCGACCCATCAAAATCCCATAATTCCCCGAGAGCTCAACACTCAAGTACAGTTTAAAAATATCCGGTACATACCCCAGCATCGATGATCCAGCTGTAGAAGGGCAAACCCAAGCCTCACTGATGGCACCGCGGAACTGCCGTAAACCCTAAGGTTCAAAGGCGTTCTCGTGGTTATTATGTCGAGTTAGGGTTTCATTCTTCTAGAGGGTCCATCGAAATACCTGCATGTTCTTCCGAATACTTTAAACTTGGGAAAATGGTTTTCTGATAATCGTTCGAACCCTTTAACTTCATCCGGACGGCATGTGAATACCCTTCGTCCGCACGCTAAGCAATGCTTCAATACTCAAGAATAGCCAATACTCTAATGGTTATCGCATTCGAGCCGCGGCTCCCTCTGCCAGTGTGTCCGTGGTAACAGAAACCGCCCTCCAACATTGACGAAGATAGATCAAAAGAACGAATGGAATACGGTGCAAACAATTGTACATCCTAAGGTCCTTAAGCAGAGTAGCGTATCGTAAGTATGCCGCGGACCATACCCACGGTATGTTACTCTACCTAAATCTCCCACTCCATCAACCAAGGGTCACCTAGACTTATACAAGGTTAAACCTAGCGCTCTGATACCAACTTTGTCACGACCCGAAAGTACGGAACGTGACCGGCACTTATATTACAAAGCGTCTAGAGGCGCAACGCAACCTAAGTAAGCCGAAGCCCAGAAATCTAAACCATAAAAGAAGAAGAAGAAGTAAAAGAAACATGAAGGAAACAAGTTTAAAATCATCAGCAAATTTTCTCAAAAATTTCGGCAGAGTCTCCTCTATAAAAAATGGCCCCCAAACGGGTACAACAAGTATAATATACATAAACAATGAAAAGCATCCCCAAACAGAAGCTAGCATCAACGCCAACAGGCGGAAACAACCACAACAAGCACAATAATATACAACGCCAAAGGGCGAGGCTCAAAACTTAAAGAAAACAAAACCACCAAATCAGAATAATACATGCGCGACTCTAAGGTCAAAATAAAAGACTGGTCCAAAAAAACTTATCAAGTAATACAAGTATGGTTGATGGAGCTTACTAGATACAAATGAAAGAATAAAAGTACAATGGTGGTTCGGATACAAGTGAACCAACCTACCGTGCAAATCACCCTGAAAGAATAGATGTGCCAGCAAGCTGCCAGGGGAAACCTATACACCGAACTTGTAATAAAATTTGGCACAACGGGGGTGAGTTGCCAACTCGTGAGTAGAAGACATCTACGAAAAGAAATCGAATGCATGACGCTATCCTAGGTCATAATAATACACTACTATATCCCAATCATGTAGTAATAGCAGGGTAATACTACGTGTAAGTGCAGATACTCCGTGCTCGTGTCAGTGCCTCATATAGTACTATGTCATATGAATGGATATGCATGCACCATGAATGCAAAATAACCAATCCTGAAATCCAAGTGTATCTGTATAAGAAATCTTTAGCTGTTATCATAGTAAAACGAGTATAGAAACCGGAAATATCAAAAATGAAATCCATGGAAATCCGTGTCAAGCATCGACACAAACATGTAAATCTCAAGTCTCATAGTCTCAATATCTCGGGCTCCGTCAGTCCGGATCGACCCATGTCATCAAATCTCACGACAATGGTCCGTATCCTCCGGATATCCGCCGCGCCAGACATCACCGGTAGGTAGCCTTCCCCTGCCAGGCTCATCGTCTACAACTCGATCTTCTTGTCCCGGGGTACCATACCGGGCCCACCATGTACCCAAGACGGTTCATCTACTCCTCGAATCGGGTCTCGAAATCCAACAGAAAACATGAAATCTCATGGTGGACGACACATACATCATGAGAAAACCGCATCTTATGTTTTAAAAAGAGAGGAGGAGAGAGAGAGAAGTTTTTTTATATATTCTTGCGGTTTTCCCCAAAAATCCAGAAATCTCATAGAAACCCAAATCTCAAAATCATGAGTAAGTATATGATAAGTGTCGGCATATGCCCATAATACTGCATGATAACATGAAAACATGAATGCATGAATGTCTAAGTAATAATTATCATGTCTATACTAACATCAGAGAGTAATCACAATATTATATCGGTCTAGTTGTTAACTGATTCTATCCATAAAAGATAATATGATCTAAAGTGTACGTGACATAGCAATTACCGATGATGATGTGTGTGAGCCAGCAAATAAGTGTGCGTGGAATATGCGCATCATCGGTAATGGTGCTGGTGTCCTGACAGGTAAGGTTTATACTGATTATAGCAACATATGTAAGAACATGCGACATTATGATTACAATGTGAAAGTAAAGACGGATGTGTGTTATCCACTCATTTGATATACAATTATCACTACCACTATATGGCTCAAACTTAACCTAGTGTTCATCTAACCCTCCTAAGGAAAACTAAACCTAAGAACTGGTCAATAGAAGTACACCTAACGCCTAAGTCCATATCTCTAATAGTCGGCGATCCTGCCTCAATAGCGTCACGTACGTAGTACGGCTTCCTCGAATCAAGAGTGCGGATCAATCATCATATTATGCCTCGTACGGTAAAATCCATCGTACGGCATCCCAATATCAGGGTACGGGTCAAGTATCTCCTAGGTGTCTCATCATTCGTATAATGTCATCATCAACACATCTCATGATCAAGGTGCTAAACTGTAACCGCCTACATCAATTATATATCATTGCCATCATAATATGCATCATTAGTTTATCCTCAGAAATATCATGTCATATGTATCATATTGTGATTAAGTCATACTGATATCATATCGTCCTCAAGTCACACCTCTATGACATCGACATCAGGTCACACCTATATGATGTCGTAATCAAGTCATACATATCCCATATCGTGATCAATCACAAGTTACAGTCCGGGTACTATTTTAGAGTCCCATGTACCTCAATATCATCACCACCCATTATAATTTAAGTATACATGTTCATTATCCCATTCTGTAATGATCCGCTAACACTTAATACGACTGTATAGCCAAGAATCACGGCATCAAGCCCAGTTACACTGTTTCATCATACCTCGGATATCATATCACATCAATGTATCCCATATACGTGTTGTATATATATATATACCTATACCTCGCCCTATATATATATACGCATGCACGTATACACCATGTCGTTTTTCAGTGTGTGCGTGTGTGTGTTTCTACCTGAAACCTACGAACCTCTTCCAAGGTATTCATCTTCTGATATGTCTTCCTAAATCAATCTAGTCCAGCCTACGGTCATTACTAGGGCCCTAATCATTAAGAATCTAGGGTGACAACTGGTTTCCTAATGTCAAAAAGTACTATTCCTATTCTATGTTGAGGGGGTGCTAAACGCCATCCACCCGACTTCCCCCTGTAGATATGCATCTACTCACCTGGTCCATGTCTGCCGAAGACGGTGTCGCCATCCTCCTCTTCATCGCCCGCAGTCCATGTGAGGGGTACCTAAACGCAAACATATAAATAGTATCGTAAACTGAATCACATACAAAAGTCAAAACGACGCAATGAACCGGCATAGGTTAAATCCTATGTCCCGTCCACGCAAAAGAACCAAATATCGCTCGATATCGGCGTACAAACTCCGATGGATCGAGATAAACATCAACAAATAACTCGTAGTTTTAAAACACATTACTTATATTATAAAACATGATTAAATCGATCGAAACCCTAAAATCCATCAAACCGTCCAATTTTGTAAAACCCGAAAATGCCAATTTACCGTTTTTCATCAAAACTTGACATTTAAATGAAACCAATGGTTATAAAACTCATCAAATATCATAACTAGACTATAAAACCCCTTACTATATTTTTATTACACATATTTGCATTAATTTGAAATTTCTAGTTTGCAACCATTAGAAATTTTCAACCTCTTTCAAGCAAAATTCACAATTCCACAACAAAACATGATTTTGCATGAATTAATGTATTAAACTACAATTCATGATGATAATGATATGATGAAACCATAATTACAATCCTTAAAACTACCATCTAATGATAACAACCTTAATAAGAATTTTATTTTACCCACAAACACATTTTAGAAAAATCTAGTTAGCTAAATAGCTTAATTGAAACAATTGAATACACAAATTATTATGTAATAACCATGCAAGATTTTTCCACTTCTAAAAATTGTTGACTAGTTATTATAACCTTATTTAATTAATAAAAATCACAACTTGATTTTTCAAACCCTAACTTGAATTTTAAAAGTAGTAAATAGAATTAATATATTAAATCTAATTATGCTTAAATGAACATCTAATAACAATAAATCAAAAGAAGGAAATTTATACCTCCAAAATATGAAACCCAAACATGAAATAAGCCTCCAAAATGCATGCTTTCCATCTCCAAAATCCATGCTAAATAGATCAAAGGAAAATGGTAGAGGTTGAATGTTGATTTTTGAGATTTATTTTTGGAATTTTTGATGAATTTTGATGAATTTTAATGCAAAAATGATGGGGGAAAAATTTTGGGGCTACCCATGGAGGGGAGGCCGGCCATGGAGAGGGAGGAGGGTGGAGAGAGAGAAAAAATGTGTGGTATTGTGTAGAAAGTTCATAAATAATGCATTTTTTCACTTAAACCCTTTATTATCTAACTTTTTCAATTTAACCCTTTTCCTAGAAATTTCTAGAACCATGGAGAGATTTTGGAAAAGATTTTGCATATTACACACTTGATTCTAATATACCATGGCTCATTTTTACAAATTAAAACCATTCAAATTTGTAATTTACACTAATTTAGTGTAAAAATAAAGCTTATGTTAATATTTAAAATATTTAATTTAGGAAAAATATTTAATTGAACTAAAAATTTATAAGTGGCTAAATAAACACCATTTACTAGTAATAACATAATTAAAATAGATATTTTTAAATTTATAGTGAAAAATAATTACGGTTTAGTTTTACGAAAAATACATTTTACTTTACCGAAAATCCTAAAATTCACTTAAACAAATTTTATTTATTTAATTATTTTTAAAATGTTACACCCTTGTATACATTCCACGGGCGCTAATAAACATTTCCCAAACTAAGTCCCATCCGAGACTAGGGATATGTTCGCATGGTGAACAACCCTTGTAAATCCTCTCGACTTACAAGGAGAAAATCCTCTTGTAGGATCCTTATGGCTTACAGAGGAACAAACACTTAGGAATCCTCATGATTCCTAAGGAGAAAATACACCTACAAGATCCTCACGACTTGTAGGGAGAAATAACTTTGTGAGACCCTTACGGCTCATGAAGTCAAAAGCCTTAGTCGACAGGACCTTAACCCTGTTCGCTAAGCCATCTTTGATCGACATCGACAGAGGCAAATGATGATTCGCTCCTGGCAATATTCCAGTTGTAGCGGTGCTGATGACGAAATCGGTGTCTAATTTCAGGTTTACGGTGAAAAGCCGGTAGGCCGCACATGCATACGAAATAGCCGAAATGATAGGGCAACTTGCAATAAGAAGCAGCAAGTAAAAATATATGCATGCAAAATAAGCCGAAATGATTGGGCAACTCGCAATAAAAAGCAGCGAGTAAAAATAAAGTAAACAGCCGAAATGATTGGGCACCGTGAAAAATAGCCGAAATGATTGGGCAATCGCGACCTTCACGATATAAAAGCTGAAATGATAGAGCATCGCGGAAATAAAAAAATTGATGATAAAACTTTTTCCCTACGGTTAAGATCATATCGATCCCTGTATACAATCCAAGGGCGCAAACAAAGAGGGAATCATACTTTCCCAACAGGCTCCGCCAGAAAATGAAGCCAAACCTCAACGGTTCATCTCAACTCCGAAGAAACCAATGTCTTCGGCAAAATACCTCAACTCAGGGAAACAAACATCCTTAACGAGAGCCTCCTGATCCGCGTCGACTCGCAGAGCAACCAGTGCCTCCGTGGGAAATTCTCGACTCGTTTCAACACCAGGGAAACAAATAATCCTTGGCAAATACCTCAATTCAGGGAAACAAACAATCCTTGACGAGAGCCTCCTGATCCGCGTCGACTCGCAGAGTAACCAGTGCCTCCGTGGGAAATTCTCGATTCGTTTCAACACCAGGGAAACAAATAATCCTTGGCAAATACCTCAACTTAGGGAAACAAACAATTCTTGACGAGAGCCTCCTGATCCGCGTCGACTCGCAGAGCAACCAGTGCCTCCGTGGGAAATTCTTGACTCGTTTCAACACTAGAGAAACAAATAATCCTTGGCAAATATCTCAACTCAGGGAAACAAACAATCCTTGATGAGAGCCTCCTGATCCGCGTCGACTCGCAGAGCAACCAGAGCCTCCGTGGGAAATTCTCGATTCGTTTCAACACCAGGGAAACAAATAATCCTTGGCAAATACCTCAACTCAGGAAAACAAACAATCCTTGATGAGAGCCTCCTGATCCGCGTCGGCTCGCAGAGCAACCAGTGCCTCCGTGGGAAATTCTCTACTCGTTTCAACACCAGGGAAATAAATAATCCTTGGCAAATACCTTAACTCAGGGAAACAAACAATCCTTGACGAGAGCCTCCTGACTCGCATCGACTCGCAGAGCAACCAATGTCTCCGTGGGAAATTCTCGATCCGTTTCAACACCAAGGAAACAAATAATCCTTGGCAAACACCTCAACTCAGGGAAACAAACATCCTTGACGAGAGCCTCCTGATTCGCATCGACTCACAGAGCAACCAGTGTCTCCGTGGGAAATTCTCGATTCGTTTCAACACCAGGGAAATAATCCTTGGCAAATACCTCAACTCAGGGAAACAAACATCCTTGACGAGAGCCTCCTGATTCGGGTCGGCTCGCAGAGAAACCAGTGTCTCCGCGGGAAATTCCCGATTCGTCTCAACTTGCAAGATGAAGCCTCAGGCAGCAGGAATTAAAAAACTTGCTTCTTGAACAATGGGGCCCTGCAAGTCGGTCTAAAACGGTCACTTGCATACTATTCACGGGTCTCACTCTCCAAAGTCGAGTTTCGACAAGGAGGGAAATAACCGCTTACGGGTCCTCTCGACTCGTAAGAGGGAAAAATTCTCTTATAGGATCCTTACGACTTATAAGAGAAAACACACTTAGGAATCCTCACGATTCCTAAGAAGAAAACCCACCTACGAGATCCTCTCGATCCGTAGGGAGAAAAGTCTCTATGAGACCCCCACGGCTCATAGAGTTGAAAAGTCTTAGGCGGCAGATCTGAACCTGCGGCCTAAGCCATCGCAGAAATTAAGATGCTTACTCTATTATCTGCTAATTGTGACAGCATGCTGATAATAAGAGAAGACAGAAAGCAAAAGAGTATACAAGACAATGCAGAAAAAAATGTATATCTTTATTTATTGACTTCAATCAAATACAAGATGAAGCGTACAAAACAATGAAGAATGGATACATATTATTTAAAAAGAAAAATTTTACAAGTATCTTGATATAAAGGCATCTATTGGGAAAGAAGCGTCTTGCATAGCTTTAGTAATTGTTCATGCACTTCCTTCCACGCCTTTTGCTGATCTGCTACCACCGCCATCTCTACTTCCACCTGAGCCCTTTGCTGCAAGAGAGATGCGAGCTCCTCCCTGACAGCCTGCTGAGTGGCTTCGCGGCCGTGGGCATTACGCTCGGCAACGTCAAGTGCCCGCTTCAGTTTTAGCCCATTTGAGATGCGCTCCAGAAGGCCCTCGAAGACGGCCTTTACCTCAGCGGCGTTCGCCTCAACTTCAGCACGCAGGCGAGCAGTTTCGCTTGAAGACTCCTGGCACTCCTTCAGCCTTAAAGCTGCTTCTTGTTCCAAATGGCGGAAATGAGAAGTGCTTTGCTCGAGCCATGCTCCCCGTTGAGTACTCACGGCCAAAACCTCGGGGGCAAGACGCATTGACTCCAGCTGATGAAGGCGAGCCTCAATTTCTCTGCAGTGATTAACCCAAGATGCGACGATGCCCTCATCATGGAAATTTGCAAATATCACCAGCATCGGGTTAACCGTAGTAGCGAAGTCCGCAGCAGACGTAGGAGCCTCGACGTCGAGTTCCTCGATGTAGTCGCTCAACATACGCAGACTATTTGCCGCACCTTTTGAGGATGGACGTCTCTGGGAAGGGCCTGCCGGTATTATAATATGAGATTCAAAGGGCGCCAAGACCGGAACGATAGCTGAAGAGACAAAATGCGATTAGATGATGATTCAATAAATATGGAGAAAGTCATTGATAAGATAGTTTACTATACCAGTCGAAGCAGGTGGCAAGGCCGGAAGGGCCGGTGGTGTGGCCGATCTTTCTTCTTCCCTTTCAATTTGTAGCACTGCAGTCAGGAAGAGAAAAAGTTAGAAATAATTTCATCGTCGAAAGACAAAGATATCAGTCGGGAACTATACTTACCAGCACCACCGGAGGAAGAAGCGAGTTCAGATGGGAAGGAGAAGTGTGGGAGCAACACTTGATATAGATGATCAAAGAGCACTCCTGAAAAGACATAACAGTACGATTTTAGTACACAAATTATGCGTCTGAAGGATAAGATTAATAAATTTCAAACCCATACCTTCCAACATCTTCGATGGTATGAGAGAGGGTCGAGAGGTGACCATCGCCAAGGCAGTCGTTGAAGGCGCTCCCTCGAGCAGTGGGGCATCGGCGCTGGCTGCACCTGCATTACAAAAAAGATGAACTTGTCAGAAAGGATTGTAAGATAAAGTGGACAGTAACTTGGGATTTACCTGATGAGCTGCCGGCCGAGACGGAGGCGACTCCCTCCTCCAGCGACATGAGTCCACCACCCGTGGCCTCATCCCCAGACTCCACGGGGGCCGTCGTCACACTCGCGCGGCCAGGAGACGGCGGAAGACCGTAGGCGGGGAGGGCAATGATTGGAACGTTGCCGGACTCTTGGGAGAGAGCGGCTAACTCTTCCCCAACAATCGTACCCATCTCACCCGCTACTTTTTCGGGCTCCGCGGTCTCCATCGGCTCATCCGCCGTCACCACAAGGTCGCCGGCCTCAAGCGCCTCGTCCGCCACTACCCTGGGCTCAGTGGTAATGATCATTTCATCTGCCGCCATTTCAGGCTCAGCATCAATAACTTTCCCGGCTGCAGATCCCTCAGCCTCCATCTCAGGCTCCGCAGCCCCAGCGACGTTGCCGACCGTCAGCTCGGGTTCGGCAGGTGCCGCCTCCTCTGTTTCCTTGGGTTCAACGGTCTCCGCCTCCCCCTCGGTCGGACTTGGCCCTGCAAGATAAAATATATAAGAACCGATGGCATTATAATTCTTACAACAAAATTCTGAGAGAAATATTACCTGAAGTGGATTTATCATTTGCGCTCCGAACTGCGCGCGCCACTTGTCTGCGAGCAGTGGATAGGGCGACAGGGGCCTCTTCGGAGGGAGTATCAGCACGAGGGACGGTGCTGGGGCCCTCTCCCGTAGCCAAAGCAGCCCGGCGTGCCTTCGCTTCGCGCCTTGACCGTTTCCTCTCCTCTCGAGCTGTCGCGATCGATCGCTTCGACGCTTCCTTCAAGGCGTCGTCGTCCTCGTTCAGAGATGCCTCCAGAGCCTTTAAGGCATCTCTCATTGGCTCTTCAAGACGGACCTCCCACGGTAGCCCCGAGGAAGCAGGAACATCGGCAGATGGCAGAATGTCCGCGTCACTTGTGTTAGTTATATGTATGCCCTAGAGGCCATTACTATACATAGGATGTATATTGTAGTGGATGCTTGGACATATATAGGGAGGACTTTCTTGCTCGACATGATAGTATGATATCTGGTTGCACTTTACCTTAACGTGTACACTGATTGTCTCTCTGTTACATGTTGGTAAAGCCCTTAAGATGTGTACTTGACTGCCTGGACTATGATGCGGATCATACTAGTAGGGACATGGTAGTCCATAAGTACATCCTTCAAAGTCCCTAGTCGTGGGTGTATCGAGACGGGGCATCGATATACCAGAGTAGACTAGCGTGTACCTTCTCGACCCATACAGATGAGCGATGGATGATCCCATATCCATTGGTGATTGACATCAGAGATGATATACGGGTGCTCAGTGGAGACTGGGTACACTGGACGGACTCGCCGAGAACTCCCAGATGGTATTATACCTTACGTCAGATGGCAGTTCTCTGGTGACACTGGTACAGATTAGTCTGTAGACCCGAGATCGTCATAGAGTCTTATGTGATTCCCACTGTGCTTTGATTTCCACCTTACCACGTCCAAGAGGGCGTGCAAAACGGTGGTTTTTGGGTACAGTCCCAAATCACATGGAGGCAATGAGCGATAGGAGGGGATTCGTCTCTCCCGGTATAGGGAGTTGATGTTGCGCTGTGTTCGATTAGCTATAACCGGAAATCCCTGGCCAGGGTTGCTGAGATTTACTGGTAAGTGTTACCTGTAGTTTTTCGAACTGTTATAGACCTCATATCGACACGACTTATCGAGCTATTGGGGTCTGACGTTTACCACCCCTAGGCGAGATATGCGACATATCAGACGACGAGACCGGACTGTACGGTAAGTGTTACTGGTTGGATTCACAGGAGTATGAGCGGGCTTGCTCGTCGATCTTCTGATCGCTCAATACCCGGGTGGCCGTTACGTTTAGCAGACCGCTTGCGGCTTGTGGGTGTTTGATATGATCATCACCTACTGCCGGCGTATTGACGAGTCTTTAGAGTCCTACACAGAGGTTTCCTGGCTCAAGCGAAACGAAATAGGAGCGCATATGAGATATGTGCGGGACCGAGGATAATGCATGTATGTGATACCATATTCTATTCTCGCGATGAATGTATCGATTGGTTGTATGCGATATAACCTAGTTATCGAATCAAGGATTGATTCGATAAGCCGATACATTGGATATTAGTCGGTCATATGGGATATGACCGGATCGTTAAATCAAGTGTTGATTTAATGATTTAATGTATAATTATATATTTGATATATTACTTTACATTAACTAGTATTTGTTCACTTAAGATGGATTTTCTCACTTGATGTGCACATTGTATATGTGATATATTTTTGTGCACTTGATTGTATCATGTTTGATGATACATGATTGTTTGGGTGTATGTTTAGATTAAACCATGGTTATGTAATGGTTAGGGTTTTGATTTTATTTACTTATTCATTTATTTATTTATTTATTCATTTTGGAAAGCTAAAGAGAAATGGTGGCTTGATTTGTTTTCTAGTTGAAGCTTCATGAAGCTTTGAATAAGTCCACCATTTTTGTTTCATGCTTAACCCTAACCATTCAACCTAACCTTAGTTTATTCTCTACACCTAACTATGGTTGCAAATATGATAAGTATCATTTTATTTCCTATTTTAAAAAAGGAGATCATATTCTTTTCTTCTTCTTCTTCTTCAACAAAGAAGAAAGCTTGCAACCTTTAATGGCAACTTGAGAAAAAGAGTGAGAAATCCAATTCTAAAGTGAACCCACTTCATATTTCTTCATCCTCTACCACTTGCCAAGTAGTATAGGGTGTTTTCTTCACAAGTTTCATGGCTTGGTGAAGTTGGAGCTTGATCTTGTGTTGCCTCGACGTAGATCATCTTCGGCATCGAAGTCGACGACCTAGCCCGATCATTTCTTCGATGAAACCACGCGAGAGTCCGGGATCCAATAGGTACAGCGGAGGGACTTCATCACGGAGCTATGGAGGTGGAGGACCGGATCTACAAAGGTTGTATTTCCGTTCACTTAGCACTAAAGTAGTTTAGTAGCTTGTTGTTTCGCCTAACTCTAGTTAACGATCCGTATTAGGGTTTCTCGGCACTTGTAAAATTTGAAATTGGCATGGTTGATGCCTTGTGAGACCTCATTAGTGTGCCTAGGAACCCTACAGTGGTATCAAACCTACTAGGCATTGGATGTCGACCTATGTGGGCTTCTCACTGTGTGACAGTGTGGCGAAGCATAGGCTCTTACCCCCAGGGTGTCCCGAGACCGGAAGGTGTTCCGGCGGGTTGTAGTCCTCGCGAGGGGGCATGCATAAAAAGTAGCGGCTGAGGGACCCATTGGTGCCACGGCGACCCCATTGGATGGGGTGGCTGCCTGACCTACAGTGGTATCAGAGCCTAGCTAGAGCCTTAGGCGATGCGTAGACGAAGTTAGAAACCCGATCGAACCCGAAACCCTAAATCAAAACTACTCTTTGTACATTTTATGAAAATGTGGATTTTTCCAAATTAAAAATATCCAAAAATTACAGCAGGGTATTATAAGATTTACTGTGAAATACGATAGCCCAAATCGACTAAACTGCCGCGGAACCGCGGCCCCACCCAGGCATGTACGGCGGTTCCGCGGCGATATAGGGGCATCTTTTAATTTTAATTCCACAGTAATTCCTATATGTTGGTGCTGTATTTTCTGGGAATTTTTAAATTCTACTCAAGAGTTGAGTATTCTGGGTTGTATTGGGAGTTCGTATATTCGATCGGATTGTCTAATTTTGTCTGTGTTTTTCCGGATAATTTTTGAATATGTTAAAAAGTTCGACCGGATATAAATACCCACTTTTTTCCCTGTCGGGAAATTTCCAAGTGTTGGATCTTTCCGTAGTTTAAAAACATTCTAAGTAGTGCAAGTAACGCGATGGACCCTCTAGAAGACAACAAACCTTAACTCGATTATGTGACCGTCTTGAACTGCCCTTTGAACCTTCGGGTTTGGGGCAGTACGGCGTGCCACATGTGAGGCGTTGGCTTGACCCTTCTATGGATGGACCGTTGGTACTGAGGCATGAACTGGATGTTTTTAAACTTATTTCATATGTTGAGCTGTTTCGGGAAAACTTGGGTGTTTGACTGTTCGATCGGAAAGTTTAACATTTTCTATTTATCTGGAATGTGATACAATACTTGGAATCCACAAGTAGTTATGAGATAGCTAATATGAATGTTATAAACATAGCAGTTTAGTCTCACTTGATCGGTTGCCATTTGATGTGATCAAAAGTCCGTCGCAATCACGTAGCGTACGTGGATACTCGCCGGATAAAATTAATAGACAGCTACACCCATTAGCCCCGACCAAGTGACTGTAGAAGAACCCCGTCGCCGAAACCATCCGTTCGGGTGCTCGCGGTAGCGGTGTTCCGCCTTAGTGCACTTCGTCGACGGTATCGGGGGTGCGGCCGTCTACTAAAGTTTGCGACGAGCATTCGATCAGGATGTCGGGAATCTTGTTGAATTGCCCGACTTGATATTGAAAAGTGTTTTCGATTTTGAGACTAAAATGCGGGGTTTATAATTGTTAGGCATGCGATGTCTAAGTAATTCATTTGATTAGGCATGCGATGTCTATGCAGGTTGCGGATTTCAACTGTTGTAGTTTTACACTTTCTTTTCTGTGACCGTAAGTGTAATATGTGATATCGCCGGTTTCGTTGCTATATGTCAACGACAATTGGGATGCGCATATTTACTTACGTTGATGACATGTGATGTTATGTGTTGCTGGATATGTTATATTGGATCGTCGTGTTTGAATAGCCGGGGGTTTTTCTGTGAGATGAGTGTTTTTCATTTTCATTCATGTAAAAACTTGTATGTAATATTCTTTTATTGGGGCACTTCCAGGTAGCGGAAGATGTCACCGTTTGTATATTATTTACTTTTCCGCACTAGGATAGACCCAAGGAGGAGGGCACAAATAACCAGGTTCTGGAGTCTAGTGGGAGACCAACTCGAGGAGTCGAGTCCGGGTCTCCTAACTCTAGAATTGGTAGGGTTGCTTGCCGCTCTCGTAGGGGTCTAGGGGTGTGGGTTTGGCTATTCATCGCGACCGTGGAATCCGTGTTTTGTACTGGCTCGTATTGAAAACACGGACGTCCTAGTATATCCAATATTTCATATGATTCTTCTGCTGCGTTATCTGTGATGTGATCATGTGATATTCTGTGATAGATATTATATATAGTATATATGATATATTATATAGACGTTACTTATATTTTACACCCGCGCTAGCCCTGCCCCGCTCTGCCGTTAGTTACCTAACCTAACGGTGCACGAGGGGACATCGAGGCGAATGCGGATGGAATAAGTGTACGTCGTATTTATCTGTGATGTTTAGGTGCTTAAATGATGGGACTTCATTAATGAGATTAATGAAATAAAAGAAACCTAAGATGTTGTGGAATCGAATTTCAAAAATAAAACAGGTAGCTACAGTTCTTGCTTTGCACAGCGGTATATATGATATATCCTGCACCATATTCGATGAGGAAAGGGCCGACGATCCCTTCACCGGGAATGACCCCTTTAGCAATAACTGGCAGATGCTACACACTCGGTTTGTCTTTTGATAGCTTCTATAGTTTCTGCTTTGCACAGTGATATATATGATATATCCCGCACCTCATTCGACGAGGAAAGGGCCGACGATCCCTTCACCGGGAGTGACCCCTTTAGCAAAACTAGAAAAGCCTCAAAAACACTCCATTTCAAATTCATTCGATCCTACAACGATATAAAGTTCATTACGCGAAGGGTTTTCTTAAAAACCTGTCGTAGCCCTCCGTCATTTCAGATAAGTAATAGTTAGTATTCGTGCGGCGTTTGTTGACTCAGTCAAGGCGTAGTGTGCGGTAGTTGATTACTGCTTATCTGCAAAGCATATGATGCGATTGGATTAGGGTAGTCGTGCGGCCTTGTTGACTCAATCAAGGGTCGTGCGGGTGGGTTTAATTCAATCGAGAAATGACGGGTTGAAATTTACTTGCGGTCTATGGTTTGTTGACTCAGTCAAGGTCATAGATCGCTTGGGGCAAAATATTATCGGGAATTTTAAGTGTTGAAATTTGCAATGAGATTGCATACCTTCTATGAGATAGTTGGATCCCGATACCTGCTGTGAGTAAGAGTTACTCCTGGGAGAGTTTTACACAATACAATTAGCCGATCAAGTAGGTGTCTAGAAAGGTGTTAACGAGGTTACGCCTCTGGGAAAATGAGGTTTACATTAATTAGGTTCGTGCGAAAGCACCGGGGGCCTCCCTCAAAGTACCGACACTGGCCTGGCTGAAAGATTGGCGAACTTATAGCGTGTAATTAATCCCGGCTAGTCTTTCCTTTTAGGGTTTGAAGGAAGATTTGATAAAAACAGTGGGAGCCATCCTGATTAGATAAAATAATAACCAATCTATTCTTGCAAGAGCGCACGCTGAGTGTTTTCTTCTCTCTCTCTCCAGGTAGCGACCATATCACGCCTTAATCAAGATAATAATATGGATATTGACCGAACCTGCTTGTTATACTGTGCTGGGGAACGTTGGTCCCGCTCCAACTTATAATTGTTATAAGACAGAGCAGGAAATAGGGGAATACCAGGATTCCCATGCCGCCCAAACGAAGAAAGTGCATATGATACATCTCCTTCGGGTGTGTTCATTACAAAGAACTGTTTCTCTGTATCCTCTACGTCCTGGGTATTTGATACCGGATCAGGATCCCAGATATGTAATCTGTTACATAGGGCTACAGATAGGTAGAGAACTGAGAACGGGTGATAAGTTTCATGAGACAGAAAACGGTGCAAGTGTTGCAGCCAAGTCTGTTGGTCACTGTCACCCTGTATTCCAAATGCATTGATTCTGAACGAATGTTATTAGATACCGAACCTGAAATACAAAATCATATCAGTCTCTTTATTAGTAAAGAAATGATAAAATTTTGTATTGTTGGATAATGTTTTGAACATTTCCTATATCAAAAGTTGATCGGTTCAGGCACGTTATCTAAAAGCATTGATGTTCTAAATCAAACTACAGTTCTTAGTATACGGAACACACACAAGAGGAAGAGTTCAGATATGAACGAATCCTTCTTAAGGTATTGTAGACTAGGTCATATCAATGCGAACCGACTGGCTGAAGTTACATTTAGATGCATATTTAAATCAGTTTGAATTTACATCTTGTGAAACTTACCAGTCATGTCACAAAGATAAGATGACCATAGCTCTGTTTATTGGAAACAGAGAAAGAGTTAGTAAACTCTTGGGACTGATACATGATGATGTATGTAGGTCCCCTTTCTACACATGCCAAGACCGGTTCTTTGTACTTCATTACATTCTCTGATGATCTCTTTAGATTCAGACATATGTTCCTGTTGAAACACAAGTCCGAACCTTTTGAGATATTCACAGAATATAAGTTAGAAGTAGAGAACCAAAACGGGTATAAGTATTATGTCCTTTGATGTGATCAAGGAGGAGAATACTTGAGCACGGAATGTAAGTCCACGTTGCGACCCCCGGTTCTTACGGGGAGGCGGAAACGGTATAAAATCAAAATTTTAACGCAAGAGGCAACATGGACTAAGCTAGGTCGGGATCTTTACCTAAACTAAAACTAGCATACTAAGCTAAAGATATTTAGCTACTCGGATGAAAATGGTTATACCTAAACTTGAACTTCTTCTCTTCAAGCTCCGACGGTGGTTCGATGGCTCCTTCTCGTTGTCTCCGTACGCCGAAGATAGATCCACTTGAAAGCTCCGACCTTTAGCTCCTTCTTCGTTCTTTGAAGAAACTAGTTCACTTGGTTTGCTAAACCTAGTGAACTAGAATGAGTAGAGATGATTTAGAATGGGATTTTATCTATGGTTCTTGATTCTCAACTCATGAGACAAGAGAACCATAGATCAAGAGAGGGAGCAAGAGGTTGAGGGTGAGAGCAAGAGGAGAGCTCAAGAACAAGAGAGAGAATGAGCAAGAAAGAAAATGAGCAAGTATTTTGTCTCTCACCCTCTCATAATCCAAAGTGATCATAACTCATCATATCAAAAAAGTCTTATGTGATGGTTTGAAGCAACCATAACCTTATCATGTCATGCACTCATTTTACTCAAATGAACAAGCAAGTAAAAGTCTTTGGCATGAAATGATAACCATGGTTATCATGAAGGTCAACTAGTCAAGCCTAGTCAACCGGTCAACAAGTCAACAAAAGTCAACAAGTCAACAAAGTCAACAAGTCAACAAAAGTCAACAAGTCAACAACCATATCACCATAATACTTAATTAATATAATAGTTAATCACATATCATATTCTCATTAGGGTTGAGCATAAAGTCAAAAAGTCAACGGTCAACTGTCAACAACCCTAATGAGAATCCGCTGCCTCTGCCTCCCTGTCAACTGTGCATACACACCCGCATCCGCGTTCCAAGGAACACGAATGCAAACTGGATAAATCCAATCCCATAAGATACACTAGGATCTGGCTTAAACCAAAGCCCGCTAGTGTAAACTGTCCGGACACTGTACGTGCACAAGTGCACGGATGTGACCGAACCCTGTCGCAAAACCATGCGACCTGTCGCAATACCATGCGACCTCTACTCTTTTGCCTAAAGGCGAAAAGCTTTCTGTGTGGGACTCTAAAGACTCGACACTACGCTGGCAGTGGGTTTAACCACAGACCGCAAGCGGCACTAGCTGTGCGTAACGGTCCCCAGGTAATGCCGACAAGAAGACCGACGAGGCGAAACCCATCTGAACTCCTACTGAGCCTGAGTGTGACATTCTCCGTACAGTCCGGTCTGTTCGTCTGATACATCACATGGCGGGCCTAGGGGGCGGTAAACGTCAGTCCCCCAATAGCGGTACAAGTCGTGCCGGAGCGAAGCCCAAAACACCCTGAGACAACACTGGAAACCTACCAGTATATCTCGTTTGCCCTGGCCAGGGACTACTCGTGTAATGGCTCTCCTAGACACAGCGCGATGTCAACCCCCAATACCGGGAGAGACGAATCCTGTCTAACCGTCACTGCCTCCAAGTGCTTCGGGACTGCACCCAACCACTACCTGTTTGCACGACTCCTTTGAGCCTTGGTAGGGTAGTGATCAAAGTACAGTGGGAACACACTCGAGGCGGAGTGACAGTGTCAAGTCAGCGGACTAAGCTGTACTCATGTCACCTGGGAACTGATAACTGACGATAGGTATAATACCAACTAGTCAGTTCCCGACGAGTCCTGTCCAGTGTACCCGTAACCTAACGAGCACCCGCATACTATCTCAAGTACGACGTACTGACGGCTGTGGGACAGACCGTCTCCCACACTGGGATGAGAAGCGCATGCGCTGGTCTACTCCGGAGTATCGATGCCCTGTCTCGATAGTCCTGCGACCAGGGACCTGCATAAGGATGTGCTTATAGATTACCCAGCCCCATTAGTGTGACGGCCATCACATCGCTGGTAATCAAGCAAAGATCCTAAGGGCTCTACTAATGTGTATAGGCGATATACAAAAATAAACACATACACACATTGAAGTAGAAACAAACCAAGTAGCATACTACTATTTTGAGCAAGATTGTATATACAAGGTGAATATCCCAAGCATCCATTAAGTAATATACAAACCAGTATGATACAGTAATGGCCTCTAGGGCATATACACTAACAATCTCCCACTTGCACTAAGGCCATGTACTGGCGTATCGAAGACCTATCATCTCGATCAGCCGCTCGAACTGAGTCTGGGGCAGGGCCTTGGTGAATGGATCAGCAGTGTTATCTTCTGAAGCGACTCTCCGAACCTCGATCTCCTGGCGATCCACGATCTCCCTGATCAGGTGATACCGCCTCAAGATGTGCCTGGATCTCTGATGGGACCTGGGTTCCTTCGCTAAAGCTATAGCCCCGTTGTTGTCGCAATACAGAGGTATTGGATCAACAATGGACGGAACCACCTGAAGTTCTTTCAAGAACTTCCTCATCCAGACAGCTTCTTTTGCGGCATCAGATGCAGCGATGTATTCCGCTTCCATCGTCGAGTCTGCAACGGTTTCCTGTTTGGAACTCTTCCAACACACCGCCCCTCCATTGAGGGTAAAGACAAAACCCGACATGGACTTGGAATCATCCTTGTCACTCTGGAAGCTGGAGTCAGCAAAGGCCTCGATCTGGAGGTCTTTTCCGCCATACACCAAGAACATCTCCTTAGTCCTTCTCAGGTACTTGAGAATGTTCTTTACCGCTATCCAGTATTTCTCCCCAGGGTTTGACTGATACCGGCTTACCACACTCAGTGCATAAGCTACATCCGGTCTGGTACACAACATCGCATACATTATAGAGCCTACCGCAGAAGCGTAGGGTATAATAGACATGCGATCCCTCTCTAAATCAGTCTTGGGAGACATCTCTTTAGAGAGGGTGATCCCGTGACAAGCCGGTAGGTTACCGCGCTTGGAATCTTCCATACTGAACCTCTTCAGTATGGTGTCGATGTACCTGGACTGCGAAAGTCCTAATATCCTCTTGGATCTGTCACGGTAGATCCGGATACCCAGAATGTATGAGGCATCACCCAGGTCTTTCATGGAGAACCTGTGTGACAAGAACCCCTTGACAGATTGTAGCATAGGAATGTCATTTCCTATTAAGAGAATGTCATCCACGTATAAAACGAGGAATACTACAGTTCTCGCTACAAATCTACTATAGATACATGGTTCATCTGGATTTTTGATAAAGCCAAATTCCTTGACCGTCTCATCAAAGCAGATGTTCCAACTCCGCGACGCCTGCTTTAGTCCATAGATGGACTTAAGCAACTTGCACACCTTTCCGCTGCTCCCACTCTGAATGAAACCCTCTGGCTGGTCCATATAGACACACTCCTCTAAATTTCCATTTAGAAAAGCTGTCTTTACGTCCATTTGCCAGATCTCATAATCGTGGAAGGCAGCAATGGCAAGAAGGATCCGAATGGATTTCAGCATGGCTACTGGAGAAAAGGTTTCGTCGTAGTCCAAGCCAGGTCGTTGACGAAAACCCTTTGCTACCAGCCTAGCTTTATAGGTCTCAACCTGTCCATCTACACCAATCTTCCTTTTGAAGATCCACTTGCATCCTACGGGTTTTACCCCGTCTGGAGCAATGTCCAACGTCCATACCTTGTTGGTGTACATGGACTCCATTTCGGTCCGCATTGCATCCAGCCATTTCACTGAGTCAACGCTCTGAACGGCCTGCTGGAAGCTAGTAGGCTCATCATAATCTATGATGCAATCCTCTCTATCCCCGTCTATGAGAAAACCGCAGTATCTCTCGGGCGGATGAGACTGCCTACTACTCCTGCGGAGCGGCGTAGGAATGTCCTGTTCTGTTGAACCCTCTGGTTCCACTAACCTTTCAGTAATAGTCTGTGGTTCTGGAATTTCTTCCAGTTCTACTGCGCTCCCACTAATTTCCTTTTCCAAGAACTGGTGTTCTAGAAAGTGGGCATTACGAGAAACAAGGACTTTTTGTTCCTCTGCGTAGTAGAAAAGATACCCCCTGGTGTTCTTTGGGTATCCCACAAACTTGCACAGTACTGAGCGTGCCTCGAGTTTGTCCGCATGCTGCTTTTTGACAAAAGCTGGACATCCCCAGATCTTCAGATATTGAAGATAGGGTTTCTTCCCACTCCACATTTCATATGGGGTGGTAGGCACAGTCTTAGTCGGAACTCGGTTCAAAAGGTATGCAGCTGATTCTAGCGCATACCCCCAGAATGATCGCGGTAACTCAGCGTTACTCATCATGGACCGCACCATATCCAATAGGGTGCGGTTCCGTCTCTCCGATACACCGTTATGTTGCGGGGTGTATGGAGGAGTAAGTTGAGAGAGAATTCCGTTCTCTTTTAAATAGTCCAGGAACTCGGCACTTAAGTATTCTCCACCTCGATCCGATCTTAGAATCTTAATACTTTTGCCGGTCTGTTTCTCTACTTCATTCTTATACTCCTGGAATTTTCCAAAGGCCTCGGACTTATGTTTCATTAAGAAGACATAACCGTACCTTGAGAAGTCATCCGTAAAAGTAATGAAGTAAGAATGTCCGCTTCGGGCATGTGTAGACATTGGACCGCACACGTCACTGTGTACGAGTCCCAAGAGCTCGCTCGCTCTTACTCCTTGTCCAGTAAACGGAGTCTTTGTCATCTTTCCTTTGAGACAAGATTGACAAGTGGCATACGATTGATATTCGAACGCATTCAAATATCCTTCTGTATGTAACTTAGTCAACCTTCTCTCATTGATGTGACCCAATCTACAATGCCATAAGAAAGTCTGATTTATTTCTGGAGACTTTCTTTTGTGTGTATTCTGGACATTAAAAATCTGTGGTTGGTTTAACACGTATATACCATTACTCAATGTACCTGACCCAATCAGAACTTGATTAAGGTGAATGTTTACAACATTACTTACAAACGCAAATTCATAACCTTCTTTAGAAACTAAAGATACAGAAATGATATTACAAGTTGCGTTGGGTACAAAAAAGCAATTACGCAAAACCAAAACATGTCCATCTGACATTCCCAGGTGATAGTCCCCCACGGCTTTAGCATCCATGCTAGCTCCGTTCGCAACTCTGAGGGTCATGTCACCTGCCTTCAAAACCCTACGGTTTCTCAACGCCTGCAAAGAATTACAGATATGAGATCCTGATCCGGTATCCAATACCCAGGAAGTAGAGTTTATTGAAAGACAGTTTTCAATAACATACACACCTGAAGCTGAAGCTGCAACTTGCTTCAATTCCTGTGTTCTGGCCTTCCAGGCCCTGCAATCATTCTTCCAGTGTCCTTTCTTATGACAATAGAAGCATTCTTCCTTATCCACAAGCTTCCCCGCTATCTTTGTTGCTTTTGCTTTTCCCTTCGTATCCACTTTACTAACACCGCCCCTTGGTTTGGCGGGGGCCTTCTTCTTCTTTCCCTTGGCTTTCGCCTTGGACCTAGAAGAAGATGATCCTCCTACAAACAAAGTGGATGTATCCCTACCTTTCTGTAGGGTGCCCTCTGCGCTCCTCAGCATGTTGAGGAGCTCTGAAAGTTCAACCTCCTTTTCTTGTAAGTTGAAGTTCAGTATAAACTGGGCGTAAGTGGAAGGAAGGGACTGGAGAACTATATCCGTATATAGCTCACTCTCCATTGTGATCCCTAGGTCAGCGAGCTCCTCAATGAAGCCGATCATCTTTAGCACGTGCTCGGCTACTGATGATCCGACGGCCATTCTTGTCGAAAATAACTTTTTCGACGCTTCGTATCTTGCGATACGAGATTGCTCTCCATACAGTTCTTTTGTATGAAGCAATATGGATTCCATGTCCATATTCTCATGCCTCCTCTGATGTTCGTTGTCCATCGAGGCAAGCAGGAGGCACTTGGCCTTCGCGCTATCAATCTCCCAAGTCTTGCGGATTTCCTTATCCGCGACACTGGAAGTTGGACCAGGGACAGGGGGAGCTTTGGTGGTAAGAAGATACCCCAGCTTGTCATAAGTGATTGCTATCTTGACATTCCTGAGCCAATCTTTGTAGTTTGGCCCTGTCAGTTTGTTTTTATCTAGGAGTAACTTAAGTCCAGTCATGTTGAATGGTCGCTGCAATTAGGAGAGAGAAGAAGAAACACTCAGCATGATGCTCTTGCAAGTTTAGAGTGGTTTTTAGTTTGT
The DNA here is from genome assembly GCA_030015575.1 of Agapanthus africanus. Classification (NCBI taxonomy): domain Eukaryota; kingdom Viridiplantae; phylum Streptophyta; class Magnoliopsida; order Asparagales; family Amaryllidaceae; genus Agapanthus; species Agapanthus africanus. Next base: position 209,192,119 of record CM057342.1, read on the forward strand.
CTAAACAGGATGGCTCCCACTGTTTCTCGAATCCCTCCTCAAACCATAAAGGAAGAATTAGTCAGGATCAATCCCACCGTACAATACTTGCTTAACCGTTCAGCCAGGCCGGTGTCGGTACTTCGAGGGAGGTTTTCCAACGCTTTCGCGAAGTTCCTTAATTAAAGAACCTCTTTTCCCTGGGGGCGTAGCCCCGCTAACACCTTTCTAGGCACCTACTAGGTTTATAGCATTGATCGTTAAGTGAGAAATTTCCCGAGGAGTAGCATATACTCACAGTAGGATCGGGATCCAAATATCATCGCGTGACGAAACTGAAGGAATCCTACCAGAATCATCACACTCCAAATGGTATGCAAATCTAGCAAGTTTCAGTACTTATGAAACTCCCGATGTGGATTTTTGCCCCATGCTATTATGACCTTGGCGTGAGGTCAAAATGTCATAAGTCACATGTCAAGTTCGTCCCATCATTATCCAGGTTAATTTGAACCCACCCGTACATACCCTTGACGTAGGCCAAAATGGCAGTATGACTGTCTCAAACCAACGCATTCTATCTATGCAACAGATAAATATCCGGCAGCTACCAATCACTATGCCTTGGCGTGAGGTCAAAATACATAGCTTGAATACTACCGAATATTTAACTGAAATGATGGAGGGCTACGGATGGTTTTGGCAAAACCGTGAACGTAGTGAACTTGATTTGGTCGATGGAACGAGATAGCTTTTAAATGGAGTGGCTCAAACTCCGTATTTTAAAAGTTTGTTTTGAAAAGAACCGAGTGGTTTTTCGAAAGTGTTCCAACGACTTTAACTTGGTTTATTATCTTGCATTAGTTCTTTTAATGCGTGATATTCTTGCATTAGTTCTTTTAATGCATCCCATCATTTAATCCTACCATTGCAGAAAACAACCAAAATATGACGTACGCTTATGCCATTCGCATTCGCCACGGGGCCCCGTCATTACCCGTTAGGTTACTTAACTAACGACAGAGCGGGGGCTGGGCTAGCGCGTCTGTAAAACATAAGCAACGCCTAAATAATATCATATATAGATATACTGCAATGATAAACATTTCAGATCACAGATAAATACATTGGATATACTAGGAATCTGTAATTTGTACGAGCCTGTAACAAAAACAGATTACACGGTCGCGGTGAATAGCCAAAACCCCACCCAAGACCCCTACGGGTGCGGCAAACTACCCGCCAAGTACCCGAAGCGTAGCAACCTCCCTCATCTCCATGAGTAGGCCACTCGACACTTCGGCATACCCGGTAGTTTGTGCACCCCTCCATGGGTCTATCCTAGGAGCAAAAACAGTAAAAAGAAATTATACAATGACGGCTACAACCCCTTCCCGGTTGTGCGGCCATACAAATAATTATTACATCAATTTACAAATTTACAAGAATTGCAAGAAAAGAAAACTCTCGTCTCACAACCCCCGGCTATTCACCCGCGACAATCCAACATATTTATATACACATTCCAGCACATTACAGATCATGTATAACCCCGACCAATCGACTTATAGCGATTAGCCGACGTTCAATACATGCAAACATCACAGATATAACCATCATAGTCAAAGTGCAGTGAAGTTCGGAAAAATACGGAATTATAGGACCCCAAAAGGAAATTTCTTTTCTGGAAAATCTGGGCACATATAATATATTTCAAAAATCCCAAAACCAACACAGACACACACTGCACGAAAAACGATGCACAGAAGACGACAAAGAGCGGCGGTTCCGCGGCGGATGCATAGCTCACGCGGCGGAAGGGCGGCGGTTTCGACGAATTACTGTATCGTTTTTCTTGGGTGTTCACACAAAACCCTGAGCCGAATTTACAAGTGTAAAGTTTTTCATTTTGACCAGAAAAAATTTCAACAGAAACTCAGTTTTTTGTAAAAGTTTGGTTTTTGGATTTTTCCGGTTCCGAACTTCGTTACACTTCACTACCAAGCTAGTTTAAGTTTAGTTAGGCTCTGATACCACTGTAAGTCCACGTTGCGACCCCCGGTTCTTACGGGGAGGCGGAAACGGTATAAAATCAAAATTTTAACGCAAGAGGCAACATGGACTAAGCTAGGTCGGGATCTTTACCTAAACTAAAACTAGCATACTAAGCTAAAGATATTTAGCTACTCGGATGAAAATGGTTATACCTAAACTTGAACTCCTTCTCTTCAAGCTCCGACGGTGGTTCGATGGCTCCTTCTCGTTGTCTCCGTACGCCGAAGATAGATCCACTTGAAAGCTCCGACCTTTAGCTCCTTCTTCGTTCTTTGAAGAAACTAGTTCACTTGGTTTGCTAAACCTAGTGAACTAGAATGAGTAGAGATGATTTAGAATGGGATTTTATCTATGGTTCTTGATTCTCAACTCATGAGACAAGAGAACCATAGATCAAGAGAGGGAGCAAGAGGTTGAGGGTGAGAGCAAGAGGAGAGCTCAAGAACAAGAGAGAGAATGAGCAAGAAAGAAAATGAGCAAGTATTTTGTCTCTCACCCTCTCATAATCCAAAGTGATCATAACTCATCATATCAAAAAAGTCTTATGTGATGGTTTGAAGCAACCATAACCTTATCATGTCATGCACTCATTTTACTCAAATGAACAAGCAAGTAAAAGTCTTTGGCATGAAATGATAACCATGGTTATCATGAAGGTCAACTAGTCAAGCCTAGTCAACCGGTCAACAAGTCAACAAAAGTCAACAAGTCAACAAAGTCAACAAGTCAACAAAAGTCAACAAGTCAACAACCATATCACCATAATACTTAATTAATATAATAGTTAATCACATATCATATTCTCATTAGGGTTGAGCATAAAGTCAAAAAGTCAACGGTCAACTGTCAACAACCCTAATGAGAATCCGCTGCCTCTGCCTCCCTGTCAACTGTGCATACACACCCGCATCCGCGTTCCAAGGAACACGAATGCAAACTGGATAAATCCAATCCCATAAGATACACTAGGATCTGGCTTAAACCAAAGCCCGCTAGTGTAAACTGTCCGGACACTGTACGTGCACAAGTGCACGGATGTGACCGAACCCTGTCGCAAAACCATGCGACCTGTCGCAATACCATGCGACCTCTACTCTTTTGCCTAAAGGCGAAAAGCTTTCTGTGTGGGACTCTAAAGACTCGACACTACGCTGGCAGTGGGTTTAACCACAGACCGCAAGCGGCACTAGCTGTGCGTAACGGTCCCCAGGTAATGCCGACAAGAAGACCGACGAGGCGAAACCCATCTGAACTCCTACTGAGCCTGAGTGTGACATTCTCCGTACAGTCCGGTCTGTTCGTCTGATACATCGCATGGCGGGCCTAGGGAGCGGTAAACGTCAGTCCCCCAATAGCGGTACAAGTCGTGCCGGAGCGAAGCCCAAAACACCCTGAGACAACACTGGAAACCTACCAGTATATCTCGTTTGCCCTGGCCAGGGACTACTCGTGTAATGGCTCTCCTAGACACAGCGCGATGTCAACCCCCAATACCGGGAGAGACGAATCCTGTCTAACCGTCACTGCCTCCAAGTGCTTCGGGACTGCACCCAACCACTACCTGTTTGCACGACTCCTTTGAGCCGTGGTAGGGTAGTGATCAAAGTACAGTGGGAACACACTCGAGGCGGAGTGACAGTGTCAAGTCAGCGGACTAAGCTGTACTCATGTCACCTGGGAACTGATAACTGACGATAGGTATAATACCAACTAGTCAGTTCCCGACGAGTCCTGTCCAGTGTACCCGTAACCTAACGAGCACCCGCATACTATCTCAAGTACGACGTACTGACGGCTGTGGGACAGACCGTCTCCCACACTGGGATGAGAAGCGCATGCGCTGGTCTACTCCGGAGTATCGATGCCCTGTCTCGATAGTCCTGCGACCAGGGACCTGCATAAGGATGTGCTTATAGATTACCCAGCCCCACTAGTGTGACGGCCATCACATCGCTGGTAATCAAGAAAAGATCCTAAGGGCTCTACTAATGTGTATAGGCGATATACAAAAATAAACACATGTACACATTGAAGTAGAAACAAACCAAGTAGCATACTACTATTTTGAGCAAGATTGTATATACAAGATGAATATCCCAAGCATCCATTAAGTAATATACAAACCAGTATGATACAGTAATGGCCTCTAGGGCATATACACTAACACGGAATTCTTGGACTTTTCTAAAGGAGAATGAGATTCTCTTTCAGCATTACTCCTCCGTATACACCATAGCACGATGGTATATCGGGGCGGAGCAATAACACCCTATGTGATAAGGTGTGCTCTATGATGAGTACTACTGAGTTACCTATTTCCTTTTGGGAGTTATGCACTTGAGAAGCTGCATACCTATTGAATAGGGTTCAAATCAAATCAGTTGCCTACCACTTCATATGTGATATGGAAAGGGAAGAGCCCATGTCTTAAGCTAGTTAAGATTTGGGGTTGTCCGGCCTATGTCTAAAAGCAAAATCCGGACAAGCTCGAGGCAAGGTCTGTTATGTACGACTGGAAATGTTCCAGCTATACAAACTGCAGCTGATGATTTGGTAGAACCAAACGATTCAATAGTAACCAACGAACCTCAGCCTCTCCGCCGATCTAGTATGGTTCCTCACCCACCTGAGAGTTACTTCGGTTTCTCTATGATAGTGGGAGCGAGGATTGCATCATGAGATGATGACCCAACTAGTTTCGAGCTGGCCATTAGGAGTGAGACTCTGTAAGAATGGCTGGATGTTTATCGATCTGAGATAGAATCCTTATACACCAACAAAGTATGGACTTTGGTTGCTATATCTGAAGGGTTAAATCCCCATCAGGAGCAAGTATATCTTGAGAAGATTACTTGGTGTACGTGGAAAAGTTGAGACTTTCAAAGCTAGACTTGTTAAAGATTTGCATCATTGACCAGGTATGGATCATGATGAAACCTTTTCTAAGGAGCTATGCTTAAGTCCATCCAGATCCTACTTGCCACGGCTACATACCATGACTACAATATCTGGCGGTTGGGTGTCATGACTGCTTTTCTAAATGATGTTTTAGAAGAGTGCGTCTGTAAGTACACAGCCAGAGGGCTTCGTAGACAGTGGGAGCAGCGGAAACGTGTACAAGATGCTTTATAGGATAAAGCAGGCATCGCGGAGTTGGAACGTCTGTTTTGATGAAGTAGTCAAAGAGTTTGACATCATCAAAATGGTAGATGAACCTTGTATAAACAAAAAGGTAGTAGGGAGTATGGTGACGATCCTCGTAGAGTACGTGGATGACATACTCTTGATAGGGAAGGAGTTTCCTATGCTACGCTCGATCAATCTCTGCTTATCACAATCATTCTCCATATAGGATCAAAGTGATACCTACTAAATCCTGGGTTTTGGATCTATGAGATAAATCTAAATGGATGTTAGTATTCTCACTAGTTGTAGTGAGATGGTATCAATAGATCCTGGGGAGAATCACTGGAAAGGTTCCAGGGTGACAAAGACGACTGAATGTCAGTCACAGGCATTGTCTTTACCCTCAGTGAAGGGACGGTATGTTGGAAGAGTTCCAAGCTAGATACCGTGGCATACTAGACGATAAAGATTGGATACATCGCTACTTAAGATGCTACCAAAGAGGCTGTCTGGGTGTATATTAGTTCATGAGATGAACTCAGTTCCTCCCATTGTGTGACAATGGAGTTGTGGCTTATGCCAAGGAACGTCCGTCCCATCAGTGATCCAGACATATTCTAAGACAGTATCACCTAATCATGGAGATGGTTGATCTCCAGGGTGATCGAGGTTAGGAGAGTAGACTCAGAGGACAACACGGCGGATCCACTCACAAAGGCCTTTTCCCAGAGAGAGACTTTTATGGGATGGTTGAGTATGAGATACTACAACCACTGCTATCAGATGGCCCTAGTGCAAGTGGGAGATTGTTAGTTATATGTATGCCCTAGAGGCCATTACTATACATAGGATGTATATTGTAGTGGATGCTTGGACATATATAGGGAGGACTTTCTTGCTCGACATGATAGTATGATATCTGGTTGCACTTTACCTTAACGTGTACACTGATTGTCTCTCTGTTACATGTTGGTAAAGCCCTTAGGATGTGTACTTGACTGCCTGGACTATGATGTGGATCATACTAGTGGGGACATGGTAGTCCATAAGTACATCCTTCAAAGTCCCTAGTCGTGGGTGTATCGAGACGGGGCATCGATATACCAGAGTAGACTAGCGTGTACCTTCTCGACCCATACAGATGGGCGATGGATGATCCCATATCCATTGGTGATTGACATCAGAGATGATATACGGGTGCTCAGTGGAGACTGGGTACACTGGACGGACTCGCCGAGAACTCCCAGATGGTATTATACCTTACGTCAGATGGCAGTTCTCTGGTGACACTGGTACAGGTTAGTCTGTAGACCCGAGATCGTCATAGAGTCTTGTGTGATTCCTACTGTGCTTTGATTTCCACCTTACCACGTCCAAGAGGGCATGCAAAACGGTGGTTTTTGGGTACAGTCCCGAATCACATGGAGGCAATGAGCGATAGGAGGGGATTCGTCTCTCCCGGTATAGAGAGTTGATGTTGCGCTGTGTTCGATTGGCTATAACCGGAAATCCCTGGCAAGGGTTGCTAAGATTTAATGGTAAGTGTTACCTATAGTTTCTCGAACTGTTATAGACCTCATATCGACACGACTTATCGAGCTATTAAGGTCTGACGTTTACCACCCCTAGGCGAGATATGCGACATATCAGACGACGAGACCGGACTGTACGGTAAGTGTTACTGGTTGGATTCACAGGAGTATGAGCAGGCTTGCTCGTCGATCTTCTAATCGCTCAATACCCGGGTGGCCGTTACGTTTAGCAGACCGCTTGCGGCTTGTGGGTGTTTGATATGATCATCACCTACTGCCGGCGTATTGACGAGTCTTTAGAGTCCTACACAGAGGTTTCCTGGCTCAAGCGAAATGAAATAGGAGCGCATATGAGATATGTGCGGGACCGAGGATAATGCGTTTATGTGATACCGTATTCTATTCTCGCGATGAATGTATCGATTGGTTGTATGCGATATAACCTAGTTATCGAATCAAGGATTGATTCGATAAGCCGATACATTGGATATTAGTCGGTCATATGCGATATGACCGGATCGTTAAATCAAGTGTTGATTTAATGATTTAATGTATAATTATATTTGATATATTACTTTACATTAACTAGTATTTGTTCACTTAAGATTGATTTTCTCACTTGATGTGCACATTGTATATGTGATATATTTTTGTGCACTTGATTGTATCATGTTTGATGATACATGATTGTTTGGGTGTATGTTTAGATTAAACCATGGTTATGTAATGGTTAGGGTTTTTATTTTATTTACTTATTCATTTATTTATTTATTTATTCATTTTGGAAAGCTAAAGAGAAATGGTGGCTTGATTTGTTTTCTAGTTGAAGCTTCATGAAGCTTTGAATAAGTCCACCATTTTTGTTTCATGCTTAACCCTAACCATTCAACCTAACCTTAGTTTATTCTCTACACCTAACTATGGTTGCAAATATGATAAGTATCATTTTATTTCCTATTTTAAAAAAGGAGATCATATTCTTTTCTTCTTCTTCTTCTTCTTCAACAAAAAAGAAAGCTTGCAACCTTTAATGGAAACTTGAGAAAAAGAGTGAGAAATCCAATTCTAAAGTAAACCCACTTCCTATTTCTTCATCCTCTACCACTTGCCAAGTAGTATAGGGTGTTTTCTTCACAAGTTTCATGGCTTGGTGAAGTTGGAGCTTGATCTTGTGTTGCCTCGACGTAGATCATCTTCGGCATCGAAGTCGACGACCTAGCCCGATCATTTCTTCGATGAAACCACCGCGAGAGTCCGGGATCCGATGGGTACAGCGGAGGGACTTCATCACGGAGCTATGGAGGTGGAGGACCGGATCTACAAAGGTTGTATTTCCGTTCACTTAGCACTAAAGTAGTTTAGTAGCTTGTTGTTTCGCCTAAACTCTAGTTAACGATCCGTATTAGGGTTTCTCGGCACTTGTAAAATTTGAAATTGGCATGGTTGATGCCTTGTGAGACCTCATTAGTGTGCCTAGGAACCCTACAACTTGGCGGGAACGGCATTGAGGTTCCTGCAATAAAAAGGGAGAAGTTAGATCGACCATAATGCAGGAGAAATGAAAACTTGATGAATTGAAACTTACTAAGGCCCATGGACGCCCTAAGACGTTCCTCCTCTTGGAAAGTCTTCAGGGAAGCGGCAATGGCTTCTTCAGTGGTGATTCCTGTGGGAAGAAAAGAAAAAAAATATTAGTTAAAGGCAATAATAAAAATATGATGCAATAAAAAATGTGTGACTAGTGATTACCTAATGCCGCAAGCTTAGCCAGCTACGCGTCGCGCCTCGCTAACCGCTCCGAAGCTTCGAGGGCAGCCTCCAAATCCGTGTCATCCGGCATGACTAGTCCCTCATTAGTCCCATATTCGCTCAGGCCCTCGGCATAGGGAGCGTGGGGTTCCTGACCGAACGCGACGTCTGCGGCAAAGAGCGACTTCTTTTTCTTTTGCCCGCCAACCTTAGGTGCACGCGGGATCGACTTACGTTTAGCAGCCACCTTGGGACAGCGGGTCCCGATGTCCGCACCCACGCCAGACTCTGGCAAGGCTACAGCCACTGTTTCCACTGGAGCACAGGGCGCTGGAGGTGCATCAGCAATATCGGGGAGTGGCGATCCGTGTGGAGGACTTTGCGCACGCGATGGTCCGGCCCTGGCATCTTTTAGAGGGGGGACCACCGAGGTCCTTGGCACTAAGGGAGCGTTACGGTCGGTACCTGGAGGCACACCCTTACGGTCGACCAGCAATCGCCTTTCCTCCTTTATAACGGCTCCCGTCGCATGATTATACCATTTTTTATATACGTTGAGGAGTCGTGGGGCGCAGACCGGCACACTGATAAAAAAATGAGAACCCGTGTTCAGGCGCAGGAAGTGATGCAGCGCGTTCTCCATCCCTTCTTCAGTGGTATCAGGTTCCAGTAGGAAAGCTTCCAAGGGTACCCCTTGATCGTAGCCCAGTTGTTGGGCGAAACGATGAGGGTTATATCTCATGAAAATTGCCGCACCGTTCTGTCTGAAGACTAGGAAGCCCGGTCTAATAGAATACAAGTGGAGGGTCTCCCAGGCCGTCAAAACTGAGGCTCCATCTTTAAAGGAGTCTTGTAATGGTCGCACCGCAGTGGTGGACGCCTTTCCAATGGTCAATCCCTTGTCAACAAAGGACATCCCGGCTCCAACGGTGTGAGGGCGAAGGAGTAAACCCCTGGCGTTCCGTGGTGATGGGGTCACAATTGATGCGCCGATCAGCTGTATAATGCGAGGGAAACCACACTTGTCGAAGAAGGAGGGCCTTTTATGCATGCCGAAGACACCCGCCGTGTGTAGTTCGAGCCACGATACAAAGTAGTGCATCGGGAAGACCACGTGCAGTACCCCAGGTTCATTAGCATCCGCTGCTCGACTGAGGCCATGATATAAGTGTGCCAAGCCGGCGATCCCAACAGCCACTTTTACCCCGATGGTCATCCGGTGGGCTGGGTAAAAGACAGAGGGCCGCATACGGTGAGAGTGCATTGGGATCGCAAACCAACTCCGCCATAACCCAAGAAATCCTAGGAAAAAGGCCTCCTCGTCCATCCCAGGGGCTGCAATTTCTGCAAAAGACATGGTCGGGAAGTCCGGAAGGAAAAAACCCTTTTGGTCTATCTCCTTCGCCGGCAGGTTATCCACACCTAGACCGAAAGGGTCATCCAAGGTAGCGAACTTGGCAGCTTCTGATGAGAGGACGCTTGGGCGAAGGAACCGAGCAATGAAATCCTCAAAGTTAACTCCTCGGCTCCCATGTTCGATGAAAAGGGACTCATACATGTTCAACACTTTAATCAAGCTTGGAAATTGATGTTGGACAGCATTCTCCGGCGTGAGCCCCCTTACCACCGGCTTAGCACCGAAGACGTACTCGTCTGTCGGGAGAAACTCCTCGTAGTGTTCCCCTATGACTGGTAAACCGGATACCTCCGTGAACTCCTCCAAAGAGATTGACACTTCCTAATCCATGGCAAGGAAAGTGTGGGTAGGAATGTTCCACTGCTCCAAGAAAGCCTTGAACCACCAGGTGGGAAGCGTGGGATACTGGAAGAGAGAGACGTAGACCGCGGTGTACAATCCTAACTTTATCAACTGCGGCTTCTTCATCGACAGGATATACCGGGCCCACGGCAGATAACCGATCGGGTGGCGGGGGATCAGACCAATGTTATATGATTGCCCCTAAGGTCGCGCCACGCCCTGACAGATACGGCGTCCTAGGATATCCAAAACCATAGGACGCTGGACCGGAATCGCATCCATAGCGGGATGAAGAAAGCCTTTCGAGGTCCAATCAACCATCTCCACGGCATACTGCACTGAGGGTGGGGTAGCATAGTGAATCGCCGTAATGGGTTCCGACGGCACTGCGCAGGTGAAGCTCCGTCGACCCATGATAATCTGATTATACCACAACCCCCAAAGGTGGAGACTCTTGCATTCCGGGTCATGGTCCTTAATCATGGCTAGAACTTCACGGTCCAAGGGCGCTTCAGGAAACCCTTCCTCCGAGCGGGCGAACGGGAACGAGGTATCGAGAGACATGGTCACTGCAAAGGAACGAGAAATAGCCGTTAGTGCTGCAATTCCAACGTTTGGCGTTTAAAAATTTTCAATTAACTGAATTTAAAAATTAATTAAATTAAAATTAATCACACCACACTGCAGTGCAGTGGGTAGGGGACCAAATGGGGACCCACAAAATCTGGATGACAGTACCTCATTTAATAAGACGGCCTCATCATTGGGTGAGACTGTCAGTTAAAGAAAAGATCCCCAAGAGAATATTCTCATCAGTGGGGAATCCCTGGAGACAAGGAGAAAATCTCCTCTTTTAGAGCAAAGCTCTGTCACAGAATGACACTTGTCAAATTCTGGTCTCAAAGGAATAAAATTCCTTAAAAGAGCATAGCTCTGTGGTAATAATGGAAAGATCCACCAAAAATTTTTAACACTTAAAAGAACTAAATTTTTTTTTTTTGGAATCTTGAAAAAAATCCATGAAAATTTATAATAAGTTCTTCATTTTTCAGATCTAAAAGATCAACATTTGATCCAAGAGCAAAGCTCTGTTCATGGGTTAGAACCCATGACCAAGATCTTTATAGATCTATAAGTTTTTAAGAGCAAAGCTCTGTTTATGAAACCCCAAAGGGATTTCTTAGATCAAAAGATCTATGAGAGCAAAGCTCTTTTGGTTAAGACCGATTTAATTAATTTGATTTAAATTAATTTTACCTAAACTTTCTAACTTTGGAAATGAGCAAAGCTCAGAAGTTCTTAAGCAAGAGCAAAGCTCTGTTGAAATCAAAAATCTTGAAAGAGAGTGAAGATATTTTAAGGGCCAGAGGTCCTATTTATAGGGCGCTTGCACCCCTTCAGCTCACCCGTTGATCTAACGGTCAGAAGCTTGCCACCGCTGCACTCGCGTGCGCACCACGTGAGTGCAACGGTGGGAGGGCATTTGTTTCCCCCAATCAGAGCAAAACTCTATTGAAATTCAAAATTCAAATTTTGAAGCAACGCTTCAAATCCTGGGCTCAACGAGCCACGTGTCGGGCGCTGATACGTCAGCGCAGCGTCCAAGAAGGCGCGCCCAATCAGAGCAAAGCTTTATTAAAAAACAAAAGGAAGCAACGCTTCAGTTGCGCTAGCACTGCGCTGCGCGACACGTGTCAGCGCAGATGCGCTGGCGCAGTTGCGCTGCGCGACACGTGTCAGCGCAGTTGCGCTGGCGCAGTTGCGCTGCGCTGTGCGCTGCGCGACACGTGTCAGCGCAGATGCGCTGGTGCAGTTGCGCTGCGCTGTACGCTGCTTGACACGTGTCACGCGCTGGGGCATTTGCGCCAAACAGAATTAAGATTTTAAAGAAATCTTTCTGTTCTTATTAAAACAAGAAGATTTTCTTCTGTAAAACAGAAGCCCTTGGATCAAAGATCCAACGGTGGGGAAAATTCCCCAAATCACTCAGAGAAATATCTCTTTAACAAATTTAACTAATTTATGGGCACTATAAAAAGGACCCTAGACCTCAATTCAAAGGTATCAACATTTTGTGAGAAATCAAAAATTTCAAATAGAGAGAACTCTGAAGAAATCTCAAGAAGAAAAAAGGTAAAAACCTTTAAAATAGAAGAATTTCTTCTAATAAATCATTGATCTAAGAACAAGATCAATGATCTTCAATAAAAAACAAATAAAAATAGTGCTTTGCACTTTTTATGAACCTCGGGTTCTCTGAAATAAGAAAAACAAGAGGAACTTGTTTTCTTTGATCTAAATCAGATCAAGAAAACAAAAAGTGCTTTGCACTTTGTCATGAACCATTGGTTCTAAAAGATTCTCAAATTATAGTGCCTTGCACTTGTAAATTGCGCTGTTGCGCTCCTGGAATGGCACAAGCCACCAGAGAGCGCCACGTGTCAGCATCTGAACCATCTGCGCTATGCGCTTCTGAAGTAGAGCCTTGCTCTTTGGAATTGGCGCAACTCACGAGAGCACGACACGTGTCAGCAGCGCAAGCGCAGCGCATTGGCCTAACGCACTGCGCCTGCATGACACGTGTCAACACCCAAGCGCTTGCGCTCTCTGATTGGCGCAAAGCGCCTGACAAATGCAATGCATTTCCTAAAGGGCCAGGCCCAAATCAAAAAGACCTAGTAGGACTAATTAAATTGCAAAGCAATAAATGGGCAGAGCCCAAGTAAAATTGATGCTCTGCATCATTCATAAATGAGCAGAGCCCAAAATAAATTGATGCTCTGCATCTTTTATTGGCAGAGCCCAACCAAAAATAGAAAATAATGCAACGCATTATTTAAAAATGGGCCAAGCCCTAGTACAAAATAAAAACAAATAAAAGTGTTGAACTTTTTTAACTGGACTTAGTCCAATCATGGCCGTAAGTCCTCAAATTAAATTGACTGAGCACAATTGCTCTCTTAAAAATCAATTTACATCCGGTTCGAGGGTACATCTCCGAACTCCTCTGACACCTATCGTTGTAATCCTTCAACGACGTCAGAGAGGTGACGGGTCCCGACGACCACACATCAACATGGACTGCGGGGTCCTTAAACTCGTGGACCGAAACGTCCTTAAACTAATATTGGACCGAAACGTCCTTAAACTAATGATGGACCACCATGTCCCTAAACTGGAATATAGATCGAAACGTCCTTAAACTAATGATGGACCACCATGTCCCTAAACTGGAATATGGACCGAAACGTCCTTAAACTAATGATGGACCGAAACGTCCTTAAACTAATGTTGGAACGAAACGTCCTTAAACTAATGTGGGACCGAAACGTCCTTAAACTAATGTTGGACCGAAACGTCCTTAAAACTAATATCGGACCGAAATGTCCTTAAACTAATGATGGACCACCACGTCCCTAAACTGGAATACGGACCACCACGTCCCTAAACTGGCAATGGACCCCCATGTCCCTAAACTGGAACACAGACCACTACGTCCATAAACTGGAACAATAGAGCCTCCAAATGCTCTTTTGTCGGATCTAAACGATCCCGTTTAAGTTGACCTTAGCCCTAAACACGGCTAACGTATCCTTAAACATTCAAACAGACTACATATTCCCTAATCAACTTCGGTTCAAGGGTACATCTCCGAACTCCTCTGACACCTATCGTTGTAATCCTTCAACGACGTCAGAGAGGTGACGAGTCCCGGCGGCCATATATTAAATGGATCACCACGTTAAGTTGATCTTAGTCTCAAACAGGACTAACGTATCCTTAACGAACGTTTAAGTTGATCTTAGCCTCAACACGGCTAACGTATCCTTAAACTAAAACACCAAACCCAAATCTAAGTAAATACGGATTTGGACTACTCCACGTCCTACGGGCGACGGCATTACTCAGTCTCCATATACAATCCACGGGAAACCACAAACAAAACAAACACATACGACACGAAGTGAAATTCTGGAGAAGGAGAAAGTTGTTACCGCGATGCGGTAGCGTAATTAACTGCAGGGGCTTGCGCCTGCAGGGTAGAGCGTCCCCACAATCAAAAACCCCTCAAGCGAGGGGGAATCTGACGAAATCTGCTACATCGGCCACATCCGTCTAAACCTCCGATACACGGTGCCATAAATCAACTTGGTATTTTCGGAGAGGTAGACGGATAAAACCATATAGCATCTGTCCCGAATCTCAGTCAAGACGTCCTCACGTCGTCTTGGCCGCCATTCGGAGGGGAACAAGATGCATATTTAAATTAGTTTGAATATACATCTTATGAAACTTGCCGGTCATGTCACAAAGATAAGATGACCATAGCTCTGTTTATTGGAAACAGAGAAAGAGTTAGTGAACTCTTAGGATTGATACAAGATGATGTATGTAAAGTTCCCTGTCTGCACATGCCAAGACCGGTTCTTTGTACTTCATTAGATTCACTGATTATCTTTCAAGATCCGGACATATGTTCCTGTTGAAATACAAGTCTGGAACTTTTGAGAAATTCAATGAATATAAGTTAGAAGTAGAGAACCAAAAACGGGTATAAGTATTATGTCCTTTGATGAGATCAAGGAGGAGAATACTTGAGCACGGAAATCCTGGACTATTCTAAAGGAGAATGAGATTCTCTCTCAGCATTACTCCTCCGTATACACCACAGCACATCGGTGTATCGGGGCAGAGCATTTACACCCTATATGATATAGTATGCTCTATGATGAGTACTACTGAGTTACTATTTCCTTTTGGGAGTTATGCACTTAAGAAGATGCATACCTATTGAATAGGGTTCAAATCAAATCAGTTGCCTACCACTTCATATGTGATATGGAAAGGGAAAAGCCCATATATTAAGTTTGTTAAGATTTGGGGTTGTCCGGCCTATGTCTAAAAGCAAAATCCGGACAAGCTCGAGGCAAAGTCAGTATCTGTGGAAGTTTGTTAGATATCCCAAGCATTTGCAAGGGAATATCTTCTACCAAACCGAGGAACAAAAGATGTTTTGTTTCTCAGCATGCCACCTTTGTGAAAGGGAATTTCTTGTGAAGAAATTATTGGTCATGAGGTAGAACTGGAAGGAGTTCCACTACAGCAGATGATTTGGTAGAACCAAAGGATTCGATAGATTCTAACGAAGCTCAGCCTCTCCGCCGATCTAGTAGGGTTCCTCACCCACCTGAGAGATACTTCGGTTTCTTTATGACAGTGGGAGCGAGGATTGCATCATGAGATGATGACCTAACTAGTTTCGAGCTGGCCATCAGGAGTGGGACTCTGTAAGAATGGCTGGATGCTTAGTGATCTGAGATGGAATCCTTATACACCAACAAAGTATGGACTTTGGTTGCTTTATCTGAAGGGTTAAATCCCCATCAGGAGCAAGTATATCTTGAGAAGATTACTTGGTGTACATGGAAAAGTTGAGACTTTCAAAGCTATGCTTAAGTCTATCCAGATCCTACTCGCCACGGCTACATATCATGACTACGATATCTGGTGGTTGGGTGTCATGACTGCTTTTCTAAATGATGTTTTAGAAGAGAGCGTCTATAAGTACACAGCCAGAGGGCTTCGTAGACAGTGGGAGCAGCGGAAACGTGAGCAAGATGCTTTATAGGATAAAGCAGGCATCGCGAAATTGGAACATCTGTTTTGATGTGGTAGTCAAAGAGTTTGACTTCATCAAAATGGTAGATGAACCTTGTATATACAAAAAGGTAGTAGAGAGTATGGTGGTGATCCTCGTAGAGTACGTGGATGACATACTCTTGATAGGGAAAGAGTTTCCTATGCTACGCTCGGTCAGTCTCTGCTTATCACAAGGATTCTCCATATAGGATCAAGGTGATACCTCATAAATCCTAGGTTTTGGATCTATGAGATAGATCTAATTGGATGTTAGGATACTCACTAGTTGTAGTGAGATGGTATCAATCGATCCTGGGGAGAATCACTGGAAAGGTTCCAGAGTGATAAGGACGACTGAATGTCAGTCGCAGGCATTATCTTTACCCTCAGTGGAGGGACGGTATGTTGGAAGAGTTCCAAGCTAGATACCGTGATTACTAGACGATTAAAAGCAAGATACATCGTTACCAAGGATGCTACCAAAGAGGCAGTCTGGATATATATAAGTTCATGAGATGAACTTTGTTCCTACCATTGTGTGACAATGGAGTGTGGCTTTTGCCTAGGAACCCCCGTCCCATAAGAAATCCAGATATAATTCTTAGGCAGTATCACCTGATCATGAAGATGGTTGATCTCCAGTGAGATCGAGGTTAGGAGAGTAGACACAGAGGACAACAGCGCGGATCCACTCACAAAGGCCTTTTTCCCAGTAGAGACTTTTATGGGATGGTTGAGTATGAGATACTTCAACCACAGCAAATTGTTGGGTATGCGATACCACAACAAATGGCCCTAGTGCAAGTGGGAGATTGTTAGTTATATGTATGCCCTAGAGGCCATTACTGTACATACGATGTATATTGTAATGGATGCTTGGACATATATAGGGAGGACTTTCTTGCTCGACATGATAGTATGCTATCTGGTTGTACATTATCTTAACATGTACTATGATTGTCTCTATGTTACATGTTGATAAAGCCCTTAGGATATGTACTCAACTACTGGGACTATGATGAGATCATACTAGTGGGGCCACGGTAGTCGACGAGTACATCCTATAACTGTTCCTAGTCGAGGGTGTATCGAGACAGGGCATCGATACACCAGAGTAGACTAGCGTATACGCATCTTGACCCATATGATGGGCGATGGATGATCCCATATCCATCGGTGTTTGACATCAAGGATGGTGTACGGGTGCTCAGTAGAGACTGGGTACACTGGACGGACTCGCCGAGAACTCCCAGATGGTATTATACCTCACGTCAGATGGCAGTTCTCCGGTGACACTGGTACAGAGTAGTCTGTTGACCCGAGATCGTCATAGAGTCTTGTGTGATTCCCACTGTGCTTTGATTTCCATCATACCACGTCCAAGCGGGCGTGCAAAAAGGTGGCTTTTGGGTACAGTCTCGAATCATATAGAAGCAATGAGCGATAGGAGGGGATTCGTCTCTCCCGGTGTAGGGAGTTGATGTTGTGCTGTGTTCGATTGGCTATAACTGGAAATATCTGTCCAGGGTTGCCGAGATTTACTGGTAAGTGTTATCAGTTGTTTCTCGAACTGTTATAGACCTCATATCGACACGACTTATCGAGCTACTGGGGTCTGACGTTTACCACCCCTAGGCGAGATATGCGACATATCAGACGACGAGACCGGACTGTACGGGAGTGTTACTGTTTGGATTCACAGGAGAATGTACAGGCTTGCTTGTTGATCTTCTGAGCGCTCAATACCTGGGTGGCTGTTACGTTTAGCTGACCGCTTGCAGCTTGTGGGTGTTTGATATGATCATCACCTACTACCGGCGTATTGACGATTCTTTAGAGTCCTACACAGAAGTTTCTTGGCTCAGGCAAAATGGAGTAGGAGTACATATGTGATATGTGCAGGACCGAGGATAATGCGATATGTGATACCGTATTCTATTCTTACGATATTTGATATCAGCCGGGTCATCGGATCAAGTGTTGATTCGATGAATCGGTAAATGAGATATTAGTCGGTTATATGCGATATAGCCGGATTGTCGGATCAAGTGTTGATTCGATAATTTAATGTATAATAATATATATGATATATTAAATTACATTAACTAATATTAGCTCACTAAAAGATTCTTTTTCTCACTTGGGTAATACATTGATATATATGCGATATATGTTAATTGTATTATTTTATTTTGTTACAATAAATATTATATATGAGATATATAATATTGTAACATGATATGGTATTAATGCAACATGTTTTGTGGAGTTTAAACATGGTTAGGGTTTGGATTAGGGTTAAGACTTCC
The DNA here is from genome assembly GCA_030015575.1 of Agapanthus africanus. Taxonomy (NCBI): domain Eukaryota; kingdom Viridiplantae; phylum Streptophyta; class Magnoliopsida; order Asparagales; family Amaryllidaceae; genus Agapanthus; species Agapanthus africanus. Next base: position 209,210,268 of record CM057342.1, read on the forward strand.
AGTAGTTTCTAGAAGCTTTTCTTTTGTCTTGGAAAAGATATTATGCTTGATATTTTCAAGTAACTCACCTTTAACCCAACCCAAACCCTAGCCCTAGTTAATTCTCTACAATGGTTACTTGAACCATGGTTGCATTTCTAACCTTATGATTACTTTCATTATTCATCACAAAAGCATTATGATTTATTCTTCTTCTTCTTCCTTCTACTTTTCATGGAAAAAGCTTACTAGCTTTTTTCCAAGTGATGAAAAATGAGTGAGAAAAAGATTATAAATGAGAGCAAAAATCCTACTTCATCATCCTCATCTACCCTTGCCCTTTAGATGAGAGTGTTCACTTCATTTAGTGAGTGTTAGCTTGTGTTAATGAAACTTCAAGGTAGATCATCTTTGTTATCGAAGATAGGAAGCAAGACTGCATCTTTCTCTTCGTAGAGCCTCTCGAGAGTCCGGAACACGATGATCGCAGCGAAGGGACCTCAATACGGAGCTTAAGAAGTGAAGGACCGGATCTACAAAGGTTGTAATCCCTCTCACTTAGTGTTAAAGTGTTTAACACGCTTAGTTTCGCATAAACTCTAGTTTAAAGATCCGGCTTTGGGTTGTTCGGCACGGCTAAAATTTTTATCGGGCATGGTTGATGCCTCGTAGACCCTTGTGAGCGTGCCTAGCAACCCTACAGCGCCTGCTGGGAAGAGCGTCCTTATAATCAAAACCCCTTATAAATGAGGGGGAATCTGATAAATTTTGGTACAACGGCTGCATCTGTCCAAACCTCTGATATATGGTGTCATAAATCAACTTGGTATCTTCGGAGAGGTGGATTGATAAGTCTAAATTGCATCTGACCCTAAAATTTAGGCCAGACGTCCCGACGTCTCGGTCCGGTCTTTCGGCGGCGAACAAATTACCCGGATTGGGACACTTCCTAAATCTAGATCTAAAACCATACATCTAGTCACCAGAATCCCATATATATTATCCATATCCATTGTGGAGAAAACACCTTGTGACGACCAAAATTCGACCGATTGTAGTATAGGAATATCACTTCCTATCTGACGTATGCCATTCAAATCCTAAGGCAGCACTCTCTACACCTTCTTACTAGGTTTATTTATTGTTTTGATAAAATCAGTCACCTTGACTTTCGGATCAAAACAGATGATTTGTCTCCGTTATCCATGTTTTAGTCTACGAATAGATATAAGCAACTTGCACACCTTCCACTGCTCCCATTGATTACGATAACCCTCTGGCAGAGTTATATATACGTACACTTCCAAATTCTCATTGGAAAGACGTCAAATTCATTCACCTACCAGATATCACAGTCATGAATAGCAACAGTGGCAAGTTATATCCGTATGAATTTTAGCGTAGATATTGAAGTAAAAATCTTATCACAATCCACAACAGGTATTTGATGAGAATATTTATAGTAGGTCTAGCCTTATTTGGTTAATACTTTTCCACATGCACGGATCTCGAAAGATCTACTTACTCCTAATGGATTTTACCCCTTTAGGAGCACCCAGCAAAGTCCAAAATCCAATATTTGCTGAAGTGCGTGGAGTCCAACTTGGATATAAAGTATCTGCTCAACTGGAAGTTACCATTTTCTATGACCTACAGATAACTAGTAGGGCCATCATAACCATGATGCTGACCTCTCTGTCACCGTCTCCAAGAAAACCGAAGTATCTCTCGAGTGGCTGAAGTCACCTACTAAAATCTGCGGAGTAGTGATTGATCGTTAAAAAGTGTTTGTTCAAAAATAACCGCAATCAAGACAGTGTCGCTAGTAGCTAGCCACGATGAGTACGGGTCGTCGCAGGGAAACGTGGACTCTTTTCTTGCTTTAGACGAGTTGATAAAAGAAGGGTGATTGTTTGTCGTTACGGATATAGATTTATAAAGAAAAGGCTTGTAAGTTTCATAGGACTTAGTAGTAATAGATGAATAATTAAAAATGACTTTTTTTTATATCTTTTAATAGTTTAAAACTAGATCGATAGTGATGAATGTAGATTAGGATTTCTTGGAAGAAACCAGGGTTTCCCCACTATTAACCCTTGTCCTTGCATTGATCTCTATTCATGTTTAACCCTTAACAAAATAAGTGTTAAACCAATCTCAAATCGTGGTCGTGACTATCAATAAATTGGTAGTGCGCCCGATAAGGAGGTTAACATTTTTTTGCTAAGGTTTATAGACTTTAAAATGTATAAAAGAAGTTAAAAGATTTTCTCATCCATTGTTCTACCCTATCCTACAAACCCTAGGAAGTTAGGAATTACTCGCTCATGGTTAAATATTTAGAAGAAATGTTGAATAAGAATGAAAACATAATTAAGATGCAGAAAAGCAAGTGCAGAAATTAAATGCGGAAAATAAATGTAAGAAAAATTAAAAAACAACTATCTTTATTAATCAACTATTGCATAAACTTTTCTCGTTAGAAAGTAGAATACAAGAAATCTAGTTTGCTCTAGATCTCTCTCTTTTAGGAGGTAGATGAATAGATGATGATCACTCGGATACGTGGATCTCCTGATCTCTTCGGTGATGATTTTGAATGTGCAGTTCTCGGTCTCTTATATAGTCCTTGAAACCAGAAATCTTAGATTCCATCTGAGAATATATGCTGTTAATATCCAAGCCACAAAATATCACATCCAACGGCCATCAAAGCGCCGCGGATCTGCCGCGATTCCCCCTATTTGGCCGCCCTTCTGCTGCAACTTGGTGGAATTAGGATTAGGGATTTTTTCTGGTATTTTGTGTTGATATTTGGAGATTCTCTTGATGTCAAGATTCTGAAATAATGCTCTAAGTATCTACCGTTGCTAGATCTCTTGATTTGCTTCTAAATTTTGGCAGATTCGGTTTCGATATCCCGATTTGACTCGGATCTTTTGCTTGGATTCCAGACCTGAGTTGATATCTGCACAATATCTCAAATCATAGTGTTAGTAGCATTTGGTATTTTTGAGATATTATCCTAACCATTTATATGATATAATATGTTAAGAATATTGATTAGAAATATTTGATATGATATGCATATTTTAAATACTAAGATTTCATATAGATATTATATGCATATATTTTCCTTCATTATGTTAAATATAATGTAGAAATATATGATAATAAACTTTTTAAAAATAAACCCTCATATGTTCTATATTTACAATAAACACTTTTAGTATTTAATAATAGTAGGGAAAATGTTCATTCAAATGTGCAATATTTTAGACTAATCAAATACCTCCAAACTTATCTTTGATCATTCCGAGCAAACTAGTTATTAAAGAGAAAAAGAAAGAGAAAAAACTAACTAGCACACTTTCGTAGGCAACTCGATTGCACTGAGCACGTGCAACAAGCCTTTAAATCTCTAGGTGTCCCTAGTAGGAGGAGTGTTGTCTCCTGAGAGTTTTCAGCAGATTACACCCATAAAATCTCATAATAAAAGAGAGAAAATGAAAGTTACATACAATGATAAGGAACTTATAAAAGAAAGAACTTGAAAATAAGAGTTTCAAACTACGCTAGCTTTTTAGTTGCCATGAGCCCTATCTTAATAGTCTTGAAAAGATGTCAGAAATCACATCATCTCTCAATAAAACATCGCCTTTGGTCTTCCTCCCTACCTTCCTACGTGTGTGTAAAAGACATCCCTACACTTAGAGAATTCAATTCAAGCTATCATACTTTTGTCCATCTTCCTTAGTACTTTTTAGTCGGTGAATATTTTAGATGGAATTGCTCACACATTCTTCATGCGACCGTTAATACTTCTTAAGGTATGAACCAACCGATTACCAAATGTGCTCACTCTTTTAGGTGTAATTAGCAATATCCTAGTCTTGCAACACTTAAGGCTTAGCAGTGGTTCCCAAACCAGTTGGTCTAAGGCACTAAATGATAAGGCATCCACGCTATATTTTTTTTATGCTGCCTTAAGTAATTACAAAACCAGTGTTCATTTTTCTTCACCATTTTTTTATGTCATTTATATTTTCTTTCATACTAAAGCTTTTAGACAAGAGCATTTTAAGGTATCCTCTACTATCCCAAGTTTCAAGATGTGTGTAAGCGCGTATAGTAGGGTATCAACGTTTAGATGTTTGGACTCAAAAATAGGGACTATTTTTCAGACTTATTTCTATTTCCAGATTAGTGATTCCTTCTATCTTACTAACCCTTGGGACAACATCTTATGACTACCTATTACAAGCTTTTTAAAATATCTATTTTTCTTGCTTTTCTTGAATCTTTTCCTATCTTTCATATGTATTTTTCACTTCTTGACTTTTATTATCAAAATTTTTTTTGTGCTTTTAATTAGTATAATGCAAAATGATGCGCGAATAAGCACAAAGCTCCCCCAAACCTATTTGCAGCAGTGTTCTCATTGATATCATCTTTTAAGCTCAAAACCTGTAGACTTAGGAGGAAAAGTTCTTAATGATTAGTAAAGATAGACAAAAAGTCAATGACAGTGAAATCCTCCACCGAACTTATTTTTGGCTCAAAATTGTGTAAAAATTTGTTTTCTTTTAAGAGCCAAAATATTTTTCTCCCCTCCCCCCAAACTTGAGTAAAACAGTATTAAGTATTTAAAATTATAAGGGGGTAAAATTATTGGTCTATGCAAAACTTTACAAAGATCAAAAGTTAACACCAACCATTCGAATATTTTATCAATGTGACACCATGGTTGGTAGAAGATCATGTCACAGATAGATATGAAGAAGTGGGGTAGAGATAAGAGGTGTAATTGAACGGGTTTACGTCTCGGTTGATAGAGACGAAACAGTGATGGTGGATGAAAACGCGAATGTGAAAGGTGTGATGTTCGTATTCTTGTACTTGATAAGAAAAAGGGATGGCGGTTCAACTTCTTTAGGTGGAGGTTGATTCATCCCAACATCCATGTCTTTTAGGAATGCGATTTGTTTGGCAAAAATGTCTTCAAAACTTCCATTGATATTCTGAATGATAATATCATTGGAAAAGAAGTTCTGATACTCGGATAGCTCGACTAAATTATTCGACAAGTCAAAGGATTCGGACTTAGGTGTGGACTTGTCGACAGAAGGGTCTTCACGTGAATAATAAATAGCTAGATCAAACAATAACACACTAGTTGCGTCAAGATGAGTATCGTGAAGCTCCTCAATTTTGCAACTGTCGGAAGCTATCTTTTCGACAGAACATACATCAACTATATGAGCATAAGGTTCGGAGGGTTGACTTCCTAACTTGTAGATGTTAAGCTCAATTCTCATCTTCCTAAAAGACAAATTCATTGAACCGTTACGACAATTGATTATTGCGTTGGAAGTTGCTAGAAAAGATCGACCTAGAATCACCGGAATTTGGTTTCGTGGGTTTGCTACAGGCTGTGTATCTATAACTATAAAGTCCACAGGGAATATAAATTCTCCGAATTTGATTAACACGTCCTCTAGCTCACCCCTAGGTTGGGTGATAGATCGACCGACCATCTGGAGAGTGCAATGCGCATGTTTCAACTCTCCTATGCCTGATTGCTCATAAACCGAATATGGAAGCAAGTTAACACTAGCACCTAAATTGAGTAGAGCATGATTGATATTTTTACCCCAATAGTTATAGATATTGTAGGACAATCGGGGTCCTTACGTTTCTTGGGCACCAATTAGGTAAGAGAATTGCTTATATTACTCGCTAAGAAAACCTTTTTCGGTACTTGAGTTTTTCTCTTCCTAGTGCACAAGTCCTTTAAAATTTTCGCAAAGGACAGAACCTTATAGTATCTAGGAGAGGAATATTTATGTTAACTTGTTTAACAATGTCAACAATCTTCTCCATTCGGAGACCTAGTCTGTTGGCCTTTAACCTGTTTGGAAAAGGAGCTTTATCAATAAAGGTTGGGTCTAACTTTTGAGGAGAACTTTATGGAGATGGAATGGATCCCAAAATTGGATTTGGGATGGTCGTAGATGGTAATTCCTTTAAGGAAATGGGCTGAGGGTTCGAGCCTAGTGGGAAAGGGAGATTAAGCTCGGAAGAAGATGATAGACTAGACGAAGTAGGATTAGAAATAGTAGCCGGGGCTTCATCAATGTCATCAACTTCAACTTGTTCATAAACATTGTTATTCAGCACTCTTCCTGATCTCAACGTAGTTACGACACTCACATTATGATTTTAACGGATGAGATTCAAGCTTTATGAGTGGCCGGGATTTGGTAGAGCTTGAGATGGAAGTCTCCCTTCCTCTCTATCACTCATTGCGGTATTTAACTGTGCACGTTGTGCTTATATCGATTTTATGCTTTCACCGTGGGAAGCGGTGTGTTGCACTAACGTTTGGATAGAAGACGTTAAATTACCCGTCGTTTGCGTGGATTTTTTAATGAATGTTTCTACGTTTCGTTCGAGTGCAGAGATTTTATCGGTACTGGCCGTTGAAATATTATTATAAGGAGCAAAATTGTTGGCCGGATTTTGAAGAGATTGTGGTTGAAAGGGGTGTTGAATTTGGTGTGGTGGATGCTGCTGTGGAGGAAGCTTTTGATAGTTATTTTGTCTTGGTAATGATTTTGATTTTGAGATTGGTTTTGGTTCCAAGAAAAATTAGGATGATTCCTCCATCCCTGATTATATGTGGATGAATAAGGGTCATTTCTAGGTTGTTGCTGAAAAGCAGCATTGGTTTATTCATGACCTTAAGACGGAGGATTCAAAGGACATTCTTTCGTTAAATGTGATGGGTAAAAACAGCAACCACACACGGTTTTAGGGAGCTTAACTTGGTTTAGGGAGATTGACGAGACTTTGTTTTCGATAGCTTCGAGTTTCTTTTGCATCACGGCTATTTCGGCTTTCACTGCGATGGAAATGTCGATCTGATGGATACCTGCCCTAGATGAAGATGATGTTGGTCTAGTGCTCTCCTATTGTGAGGTTTGTTTGGCGAGATCTTCCAGAAATTGCCAAGGTTCGCCATCGTCTTTTGACATGAAATGGTACTGACAAATGGTTTCAAGCATTTTTTTCATCGCAGGATAAACACCCTCATATATAATTCGATAAAGTTTCTATCTATCAATTCCGTGATGGGGGAATTATAAAAAAAGATTCTTAAACCGTTCAAAGTATTTCTAGAATGGTTCGTTGGGAAGTTGTGTAAATTGGTTAATCTCGCTTCGAACACGAGCGGTTTTGTGATTAGGATAAAATTTCTTAAGGAATGCTATAACAAATTCATCCCATTTAGCGATAGAATGTGCAGTAGTGCTATAAAGCCACTTTTCTGCTAGATCGCACAAGGTAAAAGGGAGAAGACGTAATCGCATAGTATCCCCTGAAATTTGGGCTATGCTCATCATTGTACATACGTTCTCGAATTGGTTATGAAATGCGTTTTCGGATTCAAGCCCGTGGAATTTGGGCAACAAGTTGATGAAGTAGGATTTAATTTTGAAATTATCCCCATTGGCCGGTGGAAGAGACGGACAAGTAGGAAGGGGCCTACACATGGGGTAGCATCTTTCTTAGAGAGAGATGCGCGGTGGATTCTGCAGACCTACGGGTGGTGACAGGGTGGTATCGCTAAATCCCGATGGAGATCTGTCCATTTTGGTAGATGTGGTAGGTGGATGGGAAACAGAAGATGAATAAGTACCGACTTCGGAGTCGATAAAAAAAACTTGGACAAGACGGGCACTAGAATCCTGTGTCCAGCCGATCATGCACTAAGCGGGTTTAGTGCACATGACAGTGTGTGATATGTGAGAACTCTTTTAAGAAGGTTTGTTTTGAAAAATAGTTAGACTTGAGGGTTGACTCAACAAATCACAAAATGCACAATCAATCCCTAGAAATAGGGTCACCTAAGTCAAGTCACTAGACCGCTCCTAGATTTCCAAAGGACAAGTCGTAAGATCAATCCTCTACTACCTCCTGATCAATCTTGTGGCCAGGTAAGTAGGAGGTATCCATTATACGAATCACCGAAATAGCGGGCCTAATTAAGTAACCACTTTCCTTAGTCACACTTGCCTAGACACCACAAGAGAAATGCAGATAAGCAATAGATTACCCACGACCTTCCTCTGTCCAAATTGAGCACGAATGTCCTTAGTAGCTAGGTTTAGATATTTTTTAATTAATGTAGGGTGAGAGTATGCTCGTTTGTGATTTGTGGGGCCTAGGAAGGGTGATGAAATCCCCACCCAATCTGGATTTTGGTTTATTGCCTCTTAAAGTCCGGTTTAAATACACAAAAAAAACCGAAATCAAAACACGCAAAAAAAATTTTGGCGGCGATATTTGCAAAGAATCCTGCAGAAAAGATTAGATTATTGGAGCTTTAGAGGATATAAAAAGATAGTAAGCAAATATCGGAGGATTTTGGGGGCCCAGCACCACCAAGCCGCCGCGGTTCCGCCGCCAAACCAACACTTCTGCCGCGGTTCCGCCACAAGTTGAGGAGCTCTTCCCTTTAAAATTCTTCAGAGAGCTCCAATGTTCTTCTGGTTTAAGTTTAAATCTTCTGAATCTCTGTTGTCTTGCTCCTGTTACTCCATATTCTTTGCAAAACTCGCACAATAATCGTTAAATACACAAGATGCGGTTTTAGTTCTCTTTTATGTTATGTTCGTTGGATTTTATAAGAAATCAACCCGAATAACAAGAAAAAAATTACGATCGTTTCCCCGACAACGGTGCCATTTGATTGATCGTTAAAAAGTGTGTGTTTGAAAATAACCGCAATCAAAATGGTGTCGCTAGTAGCTAGCCGCGATGAGTACGAGTCGTCCGCAGGGAAACGTGAACTCTTTTCTTGCTTTAGATGAGTTGATAAAAAAAGGGTGATTGTTTGTCATTACGGATATAGAATTTATGAAGAAAAAACTTGTAGGGTTCATAGGACTTAGTAGTAATGGATGAATAATTAAAAATGACTCTTTTTATCTTTTAATAGTTTAAAACTAGATCGATAGTAATGAATGTAGATTAAGCTTTCTTGGAAGAAATTAGGGTTTCCCCACTATTAACCTTTATCCTTGCATTGATCTCTATTCATGTATAGCCCTTAACAAAATAAGTGTTAAACCAATCTCAAATTGTGGTCGTGACTATCAATAAATTGGTAGCGCGCCCGATAAGGAGGTTAACATTTGTTTTGCTAAGGTTTATAGACTTTAAAATGTATAAAAGAAGTTAAAAGATTTTCTCATCCATTGTTCTACCCTATCCTACAAACCCTAGCAAGTTAGGAAATACTCGCTCATGGTTAAATATTTAGAAGAAAGGTTGAAGAAGAATGAAAACATGATTAAGATGTAGAAAAGTAAGTGCAGAAATTAAATGTGGAAAATAAACGCAAGAAGAATTAAAAAACAACTATCTTTATTAATTAACTATTGCATACAACTTTTCTACTTAGAAAGTAGAATATAAGAAGCCTAGTTTGCTCTAGATGTCTCTCTTTTAGGAGGTGGATGAATAGATGATGATCATTCGGATACGTGGATCTCTTGATCTCTTGGGTGATGATTTTGAATGTGCAGCTCTTGGTCCCTTATATAGTCCTTAAAATCAGAAACCCTAGATTCCATCTGAGAATATATGTTGTTAAGATTGAAGCCACCAAATATCACATCCAACGGCCATCAAAGCGCCGCGGATCTGCTGCAATTCCCCCTATTTGGCTGCCCTTCCGCCACAACTTGGTGGAATTAGGATTAGGGATTTTTTCTGGTATTTTGTGTTGATATTTGGAGATCCTCTTGATGTCTAGATTCTGAAAATAATGCTCTGAGTGTCTGTCGTTGCTAAATCTCTCGATTTGCTTCTAAATTTTGGCAGATCGGTTCCCGATTTGACTCGAATCTCTTGCTTGGATTCCAGACCTGAGCTGATATCTGCACAATATCTCAAATCATAGTGTTAGTAGTATTTGGTATTTTTGAGATATTATCATGACCATTTATATGATATAATATGTTAAGAATATAGATTAGAAATATTTGACATGATATGCATAATTTAATTACTAAGATTTCATATAGATATTATATGCATATATTTTCCTTCATTATGTTAAATATAATGTAGAAACATATGATAATAAACTTTTTACAAATAAACCCTCATATGTTCTATATTTACAATAAACACCTTTTAGTACTTAATAATAGTAGGGAAAATGTTCATTCAAATATGCAATATTTTAGACTAATCAAGTAGCTAAGAGTTTGTCGAGTCCAATCGAATCCTTAGGTTCTACTAAATTTTCGATAACCGTTTGTGGTTCTGAAATCATTTCTAGTTCTACCATACTCCCACTAGTTTCTTTTACAAAAAGATTCCTTTTATAAAACGGCGGCGCGTCAAGAACAATGTAACTATTGATCTTTAAAATGTAGAAACAAAACCTTAGCGAATACTTGGGATAATCTAAAAACTGTCATTACCGAAACGTGCCTTGAGTTTGTCCGGATTCTATTTTTAAACAGGAACCAGATAACGCCATATCTTAATAAGCTCAAGATATGCAACCAATCTATGTCCATATAGAATCAAAGGCAATAATTTAGATGGAACCGGATTCAAATATCATGCAGCTGTTTCCAGTGCATATCACCTGAATGGAAAAAAGCCAATACATCATTACTCATCAAAGAGCGAACCCGCGGATAAGTAACCTGAGAAAGAATCAAGTTCTCAATATTACTATGATAGAATACCTAGCATTATATCTATATTTTTGATCACTTTGAAGAATCCTGATACTTCCAACGTATGGTTCTCTACTTTATTCTTATACCTATAAACTTTTCAAAATCTTTGGACCATGTGTTACAACGAATGGGTGTCTAAAACCAGAGAACTCATAGGTAAATCTGAATGAAGTAAGAGTAGCAATCCCTTATCCCGTAGGACACTGGACAACACACATTTTCATGTATAAGTCCCAAGTGCATACTAACTTAAATTCCGTGTTTTGTAGGTTGAAAACTGTATTTTGGTCGAGAATATCTTACACTGTTATTCAATGCAGCTTACCTTATTCTCAACTGATAAAAGTAAATATTTGGAACACAATTTTCAAAATTTATATCTCACTTTATAAAATAAAGATACAGATAAATCATTTTAAAATTTGGTGCATAACAACAGTTATTCGAAACCAAATATTTTGCCGTTAGGCAAAACCAGGAGATTCAATCCAATATCACCAATTACAATGAATTCCGATATTGAGAATCGGATTGCCCATTTTCCATTATTCTACTCCAACTCAATATCTGTAGCACCGTATAAATGTGAGATCCAAATCCGGTAAATACATACACTAGAGTCAGAATTAATTGGGAAAACAATTCTCATTTACAAGTACACAGAAATTCTGAAACAAAATTGTTTCAAGGGGGTGGCCGAGTATTCTTAGTAATACCTTTTCCCGATCCAGATTCATGACAGTAGTCGCAATTTCCTTTGCCCTCATTTCAATCCCTTTATATGCCTCTACATCTTACTTTTTGTACAGCGCACTTACGCTAACCAGTTTTCTTCTTTCCCTATCTTTCGGCACCGGCCTAAGGTTTAGAAAAAGACTATCCAATAAGAGCAATAAGTGTACTCTCCTAATACAAGGAGCTCTCGCAACCTGAGAGAAGGTAAAAGGAAGAGACAACCGAATGATACAATCTAAATTCTCCAGAACAAGTGGCCATCCTCGACTGAAATAATTTCTTCGAGTTCGTATGTAAATATACGATGGCCATTTTCAAGCAATATGGATCATTGTAGTGATACAGAGTGTTCTGGAGAAATGCAAAGGGAAAGTAAGAGTAGCAAGGATATTTGCAACTTTGTCATGAATCACGACAATCCAAAACCAACATGTGTAAGAAGGTTTGGTTAACTTGGTTCATGAGTTTTAGTTTAAGGTAAATCATGGGTCGCTGTAACCAGAGAGAGAGAAAAGAAACACTCAGCGTGTATTCTATCAAGATTAGATTGGTTATCACTTTATCTAATCAGGATGGCTCCCACTGTTTTCTCGAATTCTCTTTCAAACCCTAAAAGAAAAACTAGTCAGGATCATATACACCTTACAAGTTCGCTAACCATTCAGCCAGGTCAGTGTTGGTACTCCGAGGGAGGTCCCCCATGTTTTCGCACGGGCCCAATTAATAACCCTGTTTCCACAGAGGCATAATCTCGTTAACACTTTCTAGAAACCTGATATGTTAGCTAATTGTGAAATGAAAATCTCCCAAAGAGTATTACCTACTCATCAGTGGGAATTGGGATCCAACTATCATCGTGTGATAATATTAACGGAAGCCAACCAAAATTACCACACTCCAGAAGGTATGTACAAACTTGGCAAGTTTCTGTTATATTGGAAACTCTCGATATGGTGCGCTTATGGCTTTGACGAAGGTCAAAACATCATAAGTTGTAAGTCAAATTCAACCCATCATTGTTCTGATTAATCTAGACCCATTCGTACAAGCCCTTGACAAAGGTTAAAACAACTGTACGCCTGGCCAAGATTAATGCATCTATCTATGCTACAGACAAGTATCCGCTAGCTACCAAACACTATTCCTTGGCGAAGGTCAAAACACATAGTATGAATACTAGTTAACACTTATCTGAAACGACGGAGAGCTACGGCTGGTTTTGGCGAAAAACCTTTAACGTAATGAACTTGATATCATTGAAGAAACTCTCGTGGCTTTGAAATGGAGTGGTTCAGGCTCCGCATTTTAAAATTAGTAACATAAACTTTTGCTTAAGAGCGAAATCCCCGTGATGGGATCAATGCTCTTTCCTCATAGAATGAGGTGCAGGATATTCCTAACCGAATGCATCAATACAAAGCAAAAGAATACGACAGTTATTTTGAAGAAAACCGAGTAGTTTTAAAAATTGGTTTCGACAACATCAATTAGGTTTCTTTTCCTTACATTAAAGATATAATGCAGTCCCATCAAATCTACTTTCTAAGCCACAACAGAAACAACCAAAATAGCATAATTTTATATGCCATCCGCATTCACTACGGGGTTCCGGGTCTTCACCGTAAGATTACATAACTTACGGTAGGGCAGGGACAGGACTAGCACGGATGCAAAACATATAGAAACATCTATTATTATTATTATTATTATTATTATTATTATTATTATTATTATTATTATATATATTAACAATGCATGCAGATAATAGTCATTATGGGCATGCGAACACCAATATAGAATAGCAGATAAACTTGGAGCCCCGCATTTCATCTGAACCGTAAATGAAACGCGATGTTTCCCGGTTGTGTGGATAGCCCATGCATAGTCGATCCTAGATCCCTACGAGTGTGGAAAGCCATCTGTCAATTCTAGAAACTGGGTAACATGCCTTCAAAGAAATGAGTCGATCACCCGCAACTTCCTAGAATCCGGTAATTTGTGCACCCCTCCGCGGGTCGAATCGCATAACCACTATAAGTGCGGTGAGCAACCCGCCAACTTTAGAGTGAGGCGGCCCGGTCTCAACTCCATGAGATGGCCACCTACTGCACTCTAGAACCCGGCCACTCGAGCACTTTTCTTGGGTTAATCCTAGTACAAAAATGAAATATATACAATGGTGACATCGACCGCATCCTGGTCGAGCTCCAATAAAAGAATATACATAATACGGAAACGGCGGCCACAGGTTGGAGCTTGTCCCGAACAAATAAATACAACAATGTAAATCAAAACTGTACATGCAACGCATGAGGGGCTATCCGACACGACAATCCAACTAAACCATAATCAAGCTATATATCTACAGAATAAGTAACCGAAACAAGTGTGTAACCCCGTATAATCGAAGATATAGAAATTAGACGACGTTAACAACACATACACTCATGCTAATGAAATCACGACATTTGAATTCCGCACACAAATAGCGCACATCCCAAATATACCAAAGGGTAGAAAACCAAGTGCACTAAAGTTCAAAAAAAATCGAGTTTTAAGGCGATTCGGTAGTCCGAATAAAAAAAATGTGCCCGAACTTTCGAAGGGTGTTAGAGCACAAAATTAACTTTCAATCGGGGGCCTAAGGGGGATACCCCTCCCCCGAGGCCGCCACGAGGTGGCCAAGGGAGTGGGGCAGACCCGAGAATGTCTATGGGGGCAGTCTCGGGTCCCCACCCCCAAGACCAGTTCATGGTGGTCTTGGGAAGTGGGACAAGCCCTTCGGTCCCCCCGAGGTCTCCCCAGGGTGCCCATGCTCCACCCCGTGTCTTCTCGGTTCAAACCGTGAGCCTACGAGGTGTGTAAACTTCTCTAAACTCAAAATTTCGGGATTGTTTTTTTGACAGTTTTCGATGCCGGAAAACCGTGAATTCTAATGTCGTAATTAGCTAGTTTAAGGTGTTTGGGAGGCTTTGATACCACTGTAAGTCCCTAGTGCCCTCGCCGTCGAGGCCGCAACCAATGCGGAAGAGGAAAATGAAAATATACGAGGGCGCAACTAGAGGCTATAATCTAGCGATCGATCTAAATACAATAACTAGCAAACTCAAGCATGCAAATGGTTAGGGATACTAACTTCGACATGTGTCCACCAAATCATGGAAGACCCCTCCAAACTCCGTGTATACCATCTGGATCGAGCTTGAGTGGCTACCGCTCTTGCCGAAGATGATCCATCTGAGAGAACCGATCTAAGCTCCGGCTTCACCTAGTGAAGCGATCGACGCTCCAAGCTCACTACAAATTGAGAGTGGGGATGTTGGAATATTTTCACTATCTTTTCTCTCTTTTTCTAAGTTCAAGTAAGCTACCAAGAAGAAGTTTTTGCTATCACCAAAAATGGCTAAGTCTTTTTGTGTAGTCTCAAGAATTATCCAAGTAGAAAGCATGGCTTATCTATGTGCAACCATGAAAGAATAGTGAATCCAAATGAAATATCCAATATAAAAATCAAGCGATACCTCTCTACATACTTCATTACACCTCATCCCCCACCTCATTTTTGGTTTTCATTAAAATAAAAATCAAGAAATGAAGTGTCCGTCTTCTAGAACAAATTCCATATAAATACGCTCATGAGATTTGTTTAGGAAAAAGGTGTATCGCCAATAAACTAATTAGTTTTATGATAGATTGACGATCTATAAAACTAATTAGGGAAGTTAAAATGGAATTTTTATTAAAGTAGATTCAACCAAGTTAATATAGGGTAGATTAGGCTATGGCGATAAAATGAAATAAACTTTTGATTGACAACCTTTGTATTTATTTAGTATAAGGGTAAATCTAACTAGTGTTATATTAATTAGACTTTTATATTTAAATTCTCTTGCTAGATGATGTTATTTGATTGATAGGATATTTCTATAAATGTATGATTTATGCTTTTTTTTTTACAATTGATAGTTCATTGCGATATAAGTTTACTTTTTGCTTTTATATGATTGATAGTTAATGAATTTAAATATGAAAAGTAGAAAAGAATAGAGATTTTGTAGAACATCATGATTAGTAAGAGTAATTCAAAACCCTAGATCTTTCTTATTATTTGAATCTTTTATTTTAAAATTTGCAACTTTAATTGATATGCCCAGAGTGTCCGTGGGTGTTGAGATGAATCATGAGCCCGAGGCAGAAGATCATCACCAAATCCATGAGACCCAAGAGGAGGATACTATAGCGCTTCACAGATTACAGAGGTCACGTCGTGCACCAATCTGATATGGATAGAATGAGAATGAAGTTTCTTTCACAATAGTTATAGAAAGTGGTGATCCGATGACTACAAAGAAACCATGCATCAGGATGAAAGTAGCAGTTGGCTAGTGGCTATGACGGAGGAGATGTAATCTCTCAGAAAGAACCAGACATGAAATTTGGTAGAGCTACCACAAAGAAAGAAAGTTATAGGTTGTAAATGGGTATTTCGAAACAAAGAAGGAGGGCGGTTTAAGGCCAGATTAGTGGCCAAAAGAAGGGGCTTGACTAAAATGAGACATTTTCTTCTGTAGTCAGGCATACTTCAATTAGAGTGTTACTGGCGATGGTAGCAGAGCTCAACCTTGAGTTGGAGCAGATGGATATGAAAACAGCATTTCTGTATGGAGAATTAGAGAAGACCTTATACATATAACAACCGGAAGGATTCGTTGAGCCGTGAAGGGAGTCATATGTATGTGATCTCAAAAAGTCATTATATGCATTAAAGCAATCTCCAAGGCAGTGGTATAAAAGGTTTGATACATTCACGATTGGGGTCGATTACACGAGATGTGAAGCTGATCAATGTGTATGCTTCAAGCGCTATGAGGATTCGTCAATATATCATTTGCTATACGTCGATGATATGTTGATAGCGGCGAGAAGTATGTACGAGATTGTAGAGTTGAAAGCTCAACTCAGTTCGGAATTCGACATGAAGGATCTCGGTGCAGCACAGAAGATCCTCGGGATAGAGATAGAATGGGACAAAAAAGAAGGCACTTTATGGCTATGTCAGAAGAAGTACATCGAGAAGATTCTGAAGCAATTCAGAATGGATGAAGCGGGTTCGGTGATCACCCTTATTGCCGGCCATTTCAAACTCTCTTCCGAGCAGTGTCCGTCAAATGATAAAGAGAAGAAACAAATGTCCCGGATATAGTATGTAAGCGCGGTTGGATCTCTGTTGTATGCTATGGTATCTACTAGGCCAGATATAGCATTCGCTATGGGCTTGGTAAGTGGTTACATGTCGAATCCAGGAAAAATGCATTGGGAAGTGGTAAAGTGGATTTTACGATATCTCAAAGGCACTCCAAATATAGGTCTTCCATTCCAAAAGAGAAATAAAAATGGATCGAAGGTTTTGGTTAGGTTTGTGGATGCAGATTATGCAGGTGATCGCGATGGTCGAAGGTCGACTACTGGATATATATTCATTATGATGGGTGGATCCATTAATTGGAGATCAACGTTACAGGATATAGTGGCATTGTTAACAACAGAGGCAGAGTATGTAGCAGCAGTTGAAGTATCTAAAAAAGCCTGATGGTTAGGAGGATTAGTCAATGAGTACGGGTTTGATTATTTGTGTACTCCAATCTTTTATGACAGCCAAAGTGCCATTTATTTGGTGGAAGGTCAGACTTTTCATAGTCGAATCAAGCATATAAAGGTTCGTTACCATAAATTTGGGAGTGGAGAACACGCAAGCAGGTGGAGTTGATCAAGATCAGCACCAAAGAAAATCCGGCAGATATAATGACTAAGACGGTTCCCATAGTGAAATTCAAGAAAGCCTTGACCTTTGCATAGATTCTTCATTATTAAAATGAAGGGCGGCCCTGAGGAAGGGGGCTGCCGATGGAAGAGAAAATGGATTTTAGATAGAAAATGTTGAAGACGCATGAAAGCTTATGCAAACAATTTCAAGGTTCTGCATGTTGAATGCATGCCAAGACGGGGATTGTTGAGATTTGTCATGTATTCAAATCTTTTAGAAAAGGAAGTTACGGATTTAGACTTAGATTTAGATTTAGATTAAATCTAAATTTAAATTGTTGGTTGAATAAGATAAATTAGGGATCATATTTAAATTTAGTGTCGATTTGATAAAATCTTATTTAATGTAAATGGATTCCTAATTGGATTAAGATTAGTAAAAACCTTAATAAGGTTAAAACTTTTTTCATCTATTTAAGTGATGTAACAGAGATGTTTTGTACGAGAGCCTCAAAAGTTGTAAATCTCTTCCTTCTTCAAAATAATAAAATTCTTTCTCTTCCCGTAGATTAGACGATTTCACTAAATCACGTAAATCATTGTATTTGATTTAGTTTTATCATATGATTATCTTTATCATCAAAGAAGAATTCTAATTATTGCTACACTTCCGCAAAACTGTGTATATTGAAGGAGACACTACTACAAATAAGGGTTGCCCCTACGAATTTATCCGTAGGGGCAAACCACTGCCCCTACGGATATAGCCGTAGGGACAAGAAAATACCCTGTAGGTACAAACGCCGTAGGTGCAAGTTGAAGCCCTGAACTTGCCCCTATGGACAAAAACCTGTCCCTACGGAGTTCTGTGTAGGTCCCGTTTGTCCTACGGAGTAGGCCGTAGGGGCAAAAATTTTATTTTATTTACGGTTTTTAAAAATAGATTACTTGTACGTACGGATGAATCCGTAGGGCCAAGTAATAGCCCCTACGGATACATGCGTAGGTACATATCCGTAGGGGCAAAATATCAGGATTCCTGATATTTTGCCCCTACGGATAACTGGGTAGGGGCATTTGTTTGTCCCTACGGATATATCTGTAGGGGCAAGCCCAACCCCCTGATACTGAGATCATAGGGGAAAATATCAGTTATTCTGATATTTTGCCCTTACGGTTTAATCCGTAGGGGCAACGTTGGTACCTACGGATTAATCCATAGGTACATATTAACAGTTTTTTTTTAAAAAAGGGATGCCTATTTTTTTCTCATCCTGTGCATAATAATATATACATCAATCAAATATAAAATTAATCATCACACAACATATATCGCGGTATTCATAATCACATCTCAGGCATATAATATACAAAAGAAACTAAAAAACAGAATATGATATAAATATAAACACCGTAGGACCACCAATATCAATATCGTCCAAAATATAGTCCAATATGTATCATATAAATAAATACATGTTTCAAAAAATAAGAATCAAAAAGCTACCCTAGCTCGGTCCAGCTCCACCTCTGATAAACGCTAGAATCTGGCGCGCCTGCTCCTCGGTCAATAAATCATGGAATTCGGCGCGTGCGGGAGTCTGAGCGGGCTGTGGAGCTGGCGATGTGGTCTGCGCAGCCGCCGTCGAGGTAGTGGCTTGCGGAGTCGTGGCTGCAGGAGTCTGAGCGGGCGGTGGAGCTATAGGAGCTGTCTGCGGAACCGCAGCCGATGTAGTGGCTTGCGGAGCCGCAGCCGAAGGAGATGCATGTGGAGGCTCGGCCGATGTACCTTGTCGCGTCTGGACCTAACGTGTGTAATAAGCGTGTAAGAACTGTGTATTATTCGAATTCGTATCATTATCAAGTTATTTCGAAACCCCATTTGGATATCTAGTTTGGAAAACCGTAGTTTATTTTAATTAGATGTGTATGTATGATTAATCAAACCTAAGTCTACAACCAAATAAGCTCAGGCTACGTACTAATATTGGATATGTTGATATCTATAATATGACATGATATTTTACTATTAAGTAGTATACATACCAGCATCTCCTTCAACTCCTGAACGGTGGCCTTCAAGCTCTCCAGTTCCTGCTGGACACGTCGCTCACTGGAGACGGAGGAAGTAACTGCCGGGGTGGAGTCCAACCTCATATGGGCCCTGCTAGGGCCCAGTCCCTGGCCTCTCTCGTAACCTCCGTGGTGCCCTCCGTGTGCGGCGTCTAGGACTGGGGTCAGTAGCCTCGGATCGCTCTGTCCGGTAAAATCGATCCCCGAGGCCTCGGCCTGCTCAACCACCCGCTCCTACACCCACATTAAGCAGTAAAGTATAAGTATAAAATTTAAATTTGAACCTTCCAAAACTAAAATTTCAAATATGGGTTGAATAAATATTAACACTTACGCAATACTCCTGGGTAGCGACGTCGGGATATCGAAGCTCGTCCGTGGTGGGATCTGTCGAGGTGCCGTGGACGGCAAGATATGCGGACAGCACGCTCGGTGTACCACCTTGCGCCAGGATCTGAGCCGTCTGCAATATTAGAAAATAACTCTTAATATTAGATATATTAGAAAATAACTCTTAATATTAGATATATTAGAAAATAACTCTTAATATTGCATTATATCACAAAGGCCAGTCTATTATAATTTACCGATAACTCCATGGCTCGAGTAATATTCCTCGAGCCACCTGTGTAAGTGGGGCGACCCCTCATTGCCGATTTCCTATTCTCTATATTTTGAGCGGCCTGTTTCTGCACAACGCATTCACATTTAGTTTTCTAATTAAGGAACACAAAAAAATAAATTATATCCTAAAAATTGAATTACATTTAAAATACATACCTGTTTGCGTTGAGAGTCGAAATATTCGCACAATAGAGGCCATGTCTCTACGTCGACTCTCACAAACACCGGAGTAGATAGGAGGGCTGCTCTCTCTGCCTCGGGGGTCGCCATCCACAGGGAGTAGCAGTCGGCCTTCAGCTCATTCCTGTTGTATCGGACCTTGGTCTGCATGTTCTTCAACAGGCCATTGTACAAAGCATGAAGGTCGAGCACCCTCCCAGGGTGATCAGGGTCGGGTACAGGCTGAAAAACGTAATCCAACTGAAAATACAAAAAAAACATTATTATTAGATTGCAAGTGTTATTAATAAATATATTGGATAAATCAAATGAAAATATATATTAATACCTGAGCCTGATCAAAGAAGAGGGCGAATGAGTGCCGGTGCTGCTCGTCCCACTCAACATGAAGTGGATAGTTTTTCACGAGCCGGATCTCATCTCCCATATACCGGCCGAACCTCTCGGCATGAGGACTGGTATAGCGATAGTCAAGGGTAAAAAAGAGGGGGAATGCTGCCTCCCCCTAGCTCTGTCAAGCCTCAGCCTATGGGACTGATTCGGGCCTCGAGTCCCCCTCTGGGGATGGGGAGGCCCTGCGTCTGCAAGAAATATCAAGACAATCAATATTAAGACAAAGTTGTATTAAGAAATCAAGATTAAACGAAAATTGAAGTGTGATATATACCTCCGATGACTAAAGCACAAGCCTGAGCCTGGGCCCGGGCAGCAGCACGAGCGGGACGATAGTTCCTCCGGTGAGGAACAGCCGGTATCCCGGATGCGGACGCATCCCCTCCAACTAGAAAATAAACATTGACGCTAAATTTCCATGAAGTTCATATTTATTCTATAGAGCATATGTAAAATGAATAAATATTTTATATTTATTCATACTAACCTACAGACGATGCGGAGGGTACAGAAGTGGCAGGAGTGGCCCCTACGTCAGATGTGGACACACCACCTATAATTAGACAATTAAAAATAGATTATATAAGTAATTGCAAAAAGAATTTGTAGATCAATAATATAACGTTCTAAAACAATATGCATGTACTATAGGATATATAAACATACCCGCAGGTGCAGTGGTGTCACCACCTACAGCTAAACAATAATAAAAATTACTATCTAAGTAAGAGTAAAAGGAATGTGTGTATATTTATGATATAGCATTCTAAATCAATATACATGCACTATATGATATATAAACATACCTGGAGGAGCGGGAGTGTCCTCTGTCCCTGATGTGGACGCATCACCAACAACTAGACAATCAAATATTGACAATATAAGTAATTTTGACATAAACAGGCATGAATATCTATAATATTACATTCAAAATGGATATGCATGCAATATACCTGGAGGTGTGGCAAAATCCACACGGAAGGAGGCATCCGAAGGGGTCTCCGATCTGGGTGCAAGACCGGTCCTCTGAAGCTTCCTACGCAGCTCTCCGGGCGACAGAACCGCTCTGCTTCTGTCTTTGCCTCTGCCGCGGCTGGAGCTCCTGCCGCCCCTCGCTGCTCCCGACATCGTCATCAAATCTAGATAAACGGTTCGTGGACGTATTAGACAATCATTAAAAGTATTAACTATATATGTATAGATCGTAAAATGTGAAGTAATAATATAACATTACTGATAACCTTTTTCATTTCGTGGGCGCATTATACATATCTATTTGGATTTCATCGTTGATGTCATTTCTAACCCACGTAACTTCATGATCGGCCGAAGACAACCCGTCCTTCGAAACAGACGGTCGGAGCACTCTAAGCCTTCTCTCTTCTTCATCCTCATCGCTGTCCTCGAATTCTGGGACATCGTAGACATCTTTGGGTTTCCATCGGCATACAACACTCCATCCCGGATGCTTCAGACACTGTGAGTAGTATACAAGGAACGCTTGGTTCGGAAAGATAAACGGATCTTCCTGACCGTAAAATCGAAGTGTGTTCACACTGGTCAATCCATATTCATCTTTCCAAGTCCCAAGATTGCTTCTCCACTTATCCGTATCGGTTCGCATATCGTACCAAGTACACTGGAATATATAAAAGGGTTCTGATCGTCCGGGATAGTGGGTGCCGAGTATACAATTTAAGTACTCATAATAAATCACACCGTCCGATCCTACTGTCGCAATCCCACTATTCTGAGTGGTTCTAGATGTTTCTATGTCCTTAACTTCGAATTTGTATCCAAGGACACCTAATCCTTTGTAATATGCAACCTCCATACTAGGAAATTGAGCTAAACATCTTGAATCACTCTCAAATGATGCAGACAAGTTCGGATCGTGGATCTAACAAACCAATTTTATGAAAAATACATAACGATACAAGTTTAGATTAAAACTGATAGCAATAAAAAGTTATTCGAATAACTTACATGATCTGTGACCCAATCACAAAAATTATCCTGATGATGTTTTTCCAATCGTTCTTCGTTCCAATCAGGATGCCCATCACGTACCTCGTTAAAATGAATTCTGTTTTCGACAATTAATGGTGACATTAATATTATATCATTTCATACACACACAAACACAAATATAACAATTAATCCAAAAAAACTTACTCTCTAATTTGTTCAAAACATACGCAATTAAGCAAGATAAAATGGTATATCTTGTTGATAAATATAGTGTCTACCCTCTTATACTCGGCTTTACCATATAGCCCATCTTGAATTCTTCGAGGCCGGTTAAGTCTTGTCTCAATGTTCTCGTCCAGATAGCGGGAACAAAATGTGGTTGCTTCATCAAGAAGATAACCTTGTATGATAGAACCCTCTGGTTGATTTTTATTGCGTATATATTTTTTAAGAGTGTAGAGGTACCTAATGAAAATATGTTGAATAAATAAATACGGACATACAGGACAACAATAAATTTATAAATTGCGCGAAACGAAAAATTACACGTACCTCTTGACGGGATACATCCATCGATATTGTACCGGTCCGGCTAACTTAGCCTCAGTTGCAAGATGAACCGTCAAGTGTATTATGATATCGAAGAATGACGGTGGGAAAATACACTCAAACTTGCAAAGTATCAACGCAATAGAATTTTCTAGTTTATCCAGCGTCACAACCTCCAGTGTTTTAGCACACAACTCTCTGAAAAAACAACATAGGTCGTTGATTACTAGACCAACCGATTCGGGGAGAGAAGTCCTGAGGGCTAATGGAAGAAGGTGCTTCACGATAACATGGTGATCATGACTTTTCAGCCCATCGATCTTGCCTTTCACAATTTTTATTTTCTTGCTGAATGATCCTGAGAAATCTGTGGGAACTTTCAAATCATGCAACACCTGCAGGAATCTTTTCTTCTCAGGTTGTGACATATGATAAGCGGCATTGGGAAGTACAAACTTGCCCGGTTTACCCGCTACCGGTCTAGGGTGCAATTCACTTCTTATTCCCCACTCCTGTAGATCCATCCGAGCATTCAGGTTGTCTTTCGATTTCCCGTCTTTACAAAGAAGCAAGTTGAGTATGTGCTCTGATACTTCCTTATCTATATGCATGACGTCCAGACAATGACGCACTAAATTTGTTGACCAGTACGGAAGCTCGAAGAAAATGCTTAAATTGTTCCAAAATGGTGGTTTGACCTGTTTCGTCGGATCCATCCCGAAGGTCACATTATTGTAACCATCTCATTGAGCAGTCAGGTCCTCTCCGGACAATGGGGATGGAAGTCTAAGAAGCTCCTGATGACCATCAAAGTGAACCGTGTCTAACCTATAGGGGTGGTCTGGAGGCAGGAAACGTCGATGGCTGCAATAACAAACCTTCCTGCTAAAATTCAAGAATTTCGATGTTGTGTGTTCATGGCAATGAGGACATGCTTTATGACCATGTACGGACCAACCTGATAGCATTCCATACGCAGGAAAGTCATTAATTGTCCACATTAAAGCCGCACGCAGTATGAAGGTTGTATTTGTGTTTGCATTGTATGTCTCTACACCATCAATGAACAAAGATTTCAACTCCTCGATCAGAGGTTAGAGATAGACGTCGATATTGTTCCCCCGTGAGTTTGGTCCGTCGATAAGAAGAGGCATCATAAAGTATGATTGGTCCATAGCCAACCAAGGCGACAGATTATAAATTATCATTACAACGGGCCATGTGCTGTGACTTCCAGCCATATAGTTGAATGGGCAGAAGCCATCAGTAGCCAGTCCGAGCCGGACATTACGAGGATCGCTACTGAATATTGCGTGCCTCCTATCGAAATCCTTCCATGCCGGTGAATCTCTTGGATGGTTCATTTTTCCATCTTCACTTGGAGGAGCACGGTGATGCCAAAACATTATCTCGGCTGTTTTCTTGCACCTGAATAGCCTCTGTAGCCTCTGTGTTATGGGAAAGTATCGTGCTATCTTCACAGGTATATCAGGCTTCTTATCAGAATCTTTCGGCTTATACCTGGCCTCTCCGCATGTTGGACACTCTTTCAAATCTGAATTCTCTTTCTGGTACAACACGCAGTTTTTAGGACATGCTTGAATCTTCTCGCACTTTAGACCCAAATCAGATATCATCTTCTGGGCTCCGTACCAGCTGTCGGGCACGTTATTTCCCGGGGGCATAGAATCTTTCAAGAACGCGAGAAGCATTGTGAATGACTTATTGCCCCATCCATTTAGGCACTTAATATGGAAAAGTTGGACGAATCATGAGAGGGTGGAATACTTCGCATTCTCATAAATTGGTTTTCTAGCATCATTCATGAAATTTTCATATTTATCCGCACACGGTCCTTGACCGGAAGGAATGTCATCTTCGGTACGAATAGATTCACCTAGGACAGCCTCTACCATATCCTCCATTTCTTCTGATGGAAATAAATTACCATCTTCTCCTTCTGCCGCATTACCGAATTCTCCTTCTTCTCCTGCCGCATTATCGTGTTCTCTTTCTTCTTCTGCCGCATTACTGCATTCTTCTCCTTTCCCGTGATATTTCCAAGTTGTATAAAGTCTAGTAAACCCATATTTTACAATATGAAGCTCTGCCAATTCTACCTTCTGCCAGTACTTATTGCCACATCTATCGCACGGACAGAGAATCTTCTCTATTATGATCTTATTATGTGCGCGTGCAAATTCAATGAAAGCAGCAACTCCTGCGACAAACTTAGGTTGCATACGTTGTTTCCAATCAACATACATCCAGTCCTTAACTCTGACATACTCATGGGCCATTTTAGACTGTATAACATATAAATTGTAGGTTATGGTGACTATATTGAGAAATATAAGAACGGGATAGTTACTGACAAAGGAGAAAATCCGTGTATATGATTTGTGTGTGCGTTTGTCGTTGAAAAGAATAAATTATCGAACGTATGTTAACCGATAGACGGGGACTAAGTGGCGCTTTTAGTTTCATATATAAGTATCGATGAGAATATGAAGGTTTCATATTATCATCGAGTATCATATATTGGTTTTAACTTGAACATCTCGAATCACTCTCTAATTATGCGTTTGTTGTGTATTCTTGTTGTATGTGTGTGTTTCGGCTGTCGGGGGTAAGGCTTCTATCCCATTAAGAATGTATAGAGCGAACACCCATCATTTGTGCTTTCAACCGTTTCGAGTAAATTTCGGCAGCACCTCCTCGCTGTTCTCCGAGTACACTGTAATAGAATAGATAATCATTTCAAAGCTGTAAAACAATGTTGAAATGAACATCTAATCTATCTTTGTACACGGAGAACCAGCGGAAAGGTACCGACGAAATATCTCGAAACGGATAAAAACACAAGTGAATGAAGGTGTTTGCTTTATACATTCCTAACTTGTCCACACGGGACAAATCTATCGGTTACCATACGATTGAATCTTCTCGTCGCATAGACTATACGACGGATGTTAGTATCGAGCTATACCGTCCGATATTTAACAACCTTCGTATAGTTCTATGTCATGACGAATATCGTACGTATGTTAACCGATAGACGGGGACTAAGTGGCGCTTTTAGTTTCATATATGAGTATCGATGAGAATATGAAGATTTCATATTATCATCGAGTATCATATATTGGTTTTAACTTGAACATCTCGAATCACTCTCTAATTATGCGTTTGTTGTGTATTCTTATTGTATGTGTGTGTTCCGGCTGTCGGGGGTAAGGCTTCTATCACATTAAGAATATATAGAGCGAACACCCATCACTTGTGCTTTCAACCGTTTCGAGTAAATTTCGGCAGCACCTCCCCACTGTTCTCCGAGTACACTGTAATAGAATAGATAATCATTTCAATGCTGTGAAACAACGTTGAAATGAACATCTAATCTATCTTTGTACACGGAGAACCAGCGGAAAGGTACCGACGAAATATCTCGAAACGGATGAAAACACAAGTGAATGAAGGTATTTGCTTTATACATTCCTAACTTGTCCACACGGGACAAATCTATCGGTTACCATACGATTGAATCTTCTCGTCGCATAGACTATACGACGGTTGTTAGTATCGAGCTATACCGTCCGATATTTAACAAATTTCGTATAGTTCTATGTCACAACGAATATCGCACGTATGTTAACCGATAGACGGGGACTAAGTGGCGCTTTTAGTTTCATATATGAGTATCGATGAGAATATGAAGGTTTCATATTATCATCGAGTATCATATATTGGTTTTAACTTGAACATTTAACATGAATAGTTTTTACGTTTACGTTTCATTATTAAGGGTTCGAAATTTCAAGTTTAGGGTAAATTTTTCTTGCGTTTACGGTAAAGTTGTACGTTTACGTTATCATCGAGTATCCTACTGCAATGAACTATTGTATTCTACTAAATAAACTAGTGCACCATAAACCAAAATAACCCAAATTAACCTAATTAACCACAATTAACCATAATCGTTACCCTAACACAAATTATCTCTAATTAACCCAAACTTAACCCAATTTACCCAAATTAACCTAATTAACCCTAATCAACCCAAACTTAACCAAATTAAACCTAATCAACACCATAAACCTTTCAAATTATCACTAATTAACCCAAATTAGCCCTACCCTTTAATTAACCCAAATTAACCCTATCCTCTAATACTAAACCCAAATTAACCCTAACCTTTATTTAGAGTTGTTTTCAAGAAAAAAACAACCCTAACCCCAACCCCAACCCCAATTCTGAACCCTAACCCTAACCCCAACCCCAATTCTGAACCCAAACCCCAACCCCAACCCCAACCCTAAACTCAACCCCAATCGCAACCGAACCCTAACCCCAACCCCAACCGACCCCCAATCCTAACCATAAACTTAACCCTAACCTAAACTGACCCGATGCCTAACCCTAACCCTCACCCGTACCCGAACCCTGCCCTGAACCTAACATCATCAAAAGAGGAAAATAAAAGCATTAAATTAGAAGTAAAAATTGGAGATTTACTAACCTTTTTCACGGTAGAAGAGACGACGGAGGAGGCGACGAGGAAGTCGACGAGGCTCGGGATCGAGGCGCTGGAGGAAGTCGACGAGGATGTTATGAGGGGACGACGGAGGAGGCGACGGAAGAGGCGACGAGGAAGTCGACGAGGCACGGGAGAAAATCAATCGCGAGGCACGGGAAGATGATAAAGATTTTTGGGAACGGAGGGATTTTCTGTGCCATTTTTTTGTTATTAATTAACCCTTATACATGCCCCTACGGACTAATCCGTAGGTCCTTTGTTTGCGGCTCCATAGGGCCAAACATCAAATTACGATTAAATATTTTAAATTAAAACGTAGAGAACCGTAGGACCAAGTATATGGACCTACGGTTCAATCCGTAGGGGCAATAAATAGTTGCCCCTACGGATTCCTTTATCCGTAGGGGCAACCCCATATTGTAGTAGTGAGAATTACTAACAAATGTACACATTGCCCAGTGAAAGTTTGTCCCTCACAAATGTTGTCTCTCTCTTTTCTTCGCTAATGTAGTTTTTTCTATTAGTGGTAATAATCTTGTCTTTATATTTAATTAAAAAAGAGAAAAATAAAGGGTACATTTTGAAGTGAAATAAATTTAGGTAAGGAGAAGGGTACAAAATACAGGTTTTAAAAAGCTAGGTCTCTCATGCACTTTAGCCTAATATATTGAACTAGTTTCAAATACCATCTTGGTGCATCCCTCTTCATCCATTTCGGGGGAATCACTGGTAAGATACTCAAAAGCTTCATTTTTTGAGGAATCACATGCACATTCAGTTGAAAATAGGCAATGATTTGACACCACCTTCCAGCTCTTAGCTATAGTTTCTTTTTTGCTTTTAAGAAGAGAAAATATTGTCATGTTCTAGCTAATGGAGAAAAAATTTGAATCGACTTTTGCATGCAAGTGACTTTACCACAATTGTCAATGGTGACACATGCACCAAATTAACAGTGGTTTGTTTCTACACGTCTTTGATATGTTTAAGATTTGATGTGCTTTTCATTCCTATTGTTGCATATGAATGATTCTCAATATCTTTCTTTTTGAACTTACTCATGTGTTATATTTCCCAATTTGAGTCACATACTTTATTATTAGATATTTAATTAAATGTAGTATATATAGAGCTAACCCAATTAGTGCATGCATGGTTGGCCAAATGTCGCTATATATACTTCCACGCTTCTTTGTCCAAAATCCGAGTCATACAATCCTTAGACCTACTTTTACATGATTTGGATTAATAAGTCTAGCTACCAACTGTTAATTCTAATCACAGTCACCACGTTAAGACACTACTACAAATGTGGGCAACAGTAATGAGTATTTGGTAGCGGTTTAAACTGTTACTAATTTCTAGTAACGGTTGTCATGGCTTTGGTAGCGGTTGAAACCGCTACCAATGCCACCAATATGTGGTCGGCCCCATAACCCTAGAGCGATAAAACACCAAATCCTCCTCAAAATTACCTTCGACTGTCATGGCTTTGGTAGCAGTTGAAACCGCTACCAATGCCAATATATGGTGGGCCCCACAACCCTAGAGCGATAAAACACCAAATCCTCCTCAAAATTACCTTTGAGTCTTATTTCCCTCTCCCAAAAAAAATTCTCTCCATCGATCCCCAATTCTCCTCCTCGCCTCCGGTGTGCGCCTCGCCACCGTGGCTATCTCGTCGCCACCGCCTCCAGCTCCTCGCCTCCTCGCCACCGCCACGAGCTCACCTCCATCACCACCGCCTCGCTCGCTGCCTCCTCGAGCTCGTCTCGTCGCCACCGCGTGCCTCGCTCGCTGCCTCCTTGAGCTCGTCTCATCGCCTCCGCCTCGCTCGTTGTTCGTTCAATTTGTCGTCGTTCGAGGTTAAGATTTTGTTAATTTTGTTAATTTTAATTTTCCTAAATATTGTTGTCGATTTCTTCAATTTTAGGATTTTAATTGTTAATTTTGCTGTTGTTGTTGGTTAGGGGTAGGGGTTACAGTCGGGTTAGGGTTAGGGATAGGGGTAAGGGCCGGGTTAGGGTTAATTAGGGTTAGGGTTATGATTTAGATTAGGGTTAATGGTTAGGGTTAGAGCCGGGTTGGGGGTAATTAGGGTTAGGGTTATGATTAGGATTAGGGTTAATGGCCAGGGGGTTTGGGCCGAGTTAGGGTTAATTATGGTTAGGGTTAGGTTAAGGGTTAGGGCTGGTTTAGGGATAGGGTTAGGGTTAATGGCTAGGGTTAGTGTTAGGGTTAAACTCATGGTTAGGGTTAAGTGTTAGGGTTCAGGTAATTTAGCGATCTTTTAAGTATTTTAGTAAAAAGCAATATTTATGAGTATTTTAGTGAAAAAACTACAATAGTTAAAGGTATTGAAGTATAAAATGGTAAAATTGAGCAAAAAGGGATTTTAAGTTAAAATTTTAATGATAGTTTATTGAATAAACAACAATAGTTAAAAGTATTTTAGTGAAATTTATAGTAATTTAGTTAATTTAAGAAGATGAATTATTTCGATAAATTTGTTAAGATAGTTTAGTGAAAAACTAACGATAGTTAAGGGTATTTTAGTGTAATTTAGTAAAATTAAAGAAATAGGCTGCGCAGGAAAATTTAAAGGTAGTTTAGTGAAAAAATAGCAATAGCTAAGGGTATTTTAGTGTAATTAGTAAAATTGAGCAAAAATTTTAAGGTATTGTGTCCCGTATTCGTATAAATGCTACTTAGCATACAAATACAACTAAACTAAACCGTCAATTGGAACTAAATTTAACAAATTCGTTAACTGAACACTAACACTAAAACCATATATAAATATATATATATATATATATATATATATATATATATATATATATATATATATATATCTCCAAACTACATAACTGATCATCTACTCCAGTTAGTAGTCCTTCAAAACCAATCCAATTCTCTAATTGTTGGTTTTCCATGAGAGAGAGATGATAATTTGAATAGCAGATGCAAGTTATATATATATATATATATATATATATATATATATATATATATAAAGAAATTAACCAAGTGAATTGTTCAAAAAGAGGGGTGTGTCTGTTGGCGACAACGCCACCAAGTGGGATACGGTATGACATATCCTTTTAAACATTTAAATTTCATTCATCGTTATATATATATATATATATATATATATATAATTTTGTAAAATTTTGGCGACATTATAGGCTCGTCGGCGTTCCCGATGAGAATGGCATGTATGTTTTGTTCGATGTACATCGCGCCCTTGCCTGGATCATAAACGAGATGCAGAATATCAAGAGAACACGTCGATGTTACATGCAAGCTTTATTTCCTTCCTTACTACATTAATTATTGAGTTTGTTCTTTTTCCGTGTTTACTTATTATTTTCTAGGGGTTTGTATATAAATTGCAGTTATACTCGATGTACCCGCTCCGTCTCTATTGGTATGTTTTCTATTCTTAGATTATTTCTTTTCATTAGCTCATTATAGTTCTGATTCTCCTATATATCGTACAAATTATCTGAAATGTGTTTGCACTTGTACATACACATTTAACAATATCTAAAGATGAGAGATGAGAGATATATTGTTCAAATGATTTTTTTTAATCCTAAGGTCTTTTAGATAAAATTTGCATGAGCTCTGTTACTCAAATGACCCAGATCTTTAAAATTGCATCTTATATGCATTTTCGTTATTATACCCAAGATTAAAATAAAAATTTATCAGTTTGTTCCTCATTTGCAGTGCCCCCGGCTTATTATGCACATCTTTCCACGTTTAGGACTATTGGTATTATGTTGAAGGGGACTCGGATGCACAGGGGGTGGAGCTGGTGGAGGTACAAGGACCATGAATGCAGTGGTTAAACCTCTCCTGAAAATCAAATACAATGTCAAGAATATGATGTTCTACTGTTGATTGCAGGTTTCTATCAACGGTTTTTATTTTGCTTTTTGGCTTTTTAGTTTGTGTGTCTGCACGTAAGTGTGT
This sequence comes from Agapanthus africanus, assembly GCA_030015575.1. NCBI lineage: Eukaryota > Viridiplantae > Streptophyta > Magnoliopsida > Asparagales > Amaryllidaceae > Agapanthus > Agapanthus africanus. Next base: position 209,241,816 of record CM057342.1, read on the forward strand.
ATGTTTGCGTGTGAGTATGTGTGTGTGTAAGTGTGTGTGTATTAGTAAACACACATACACTTATGATAAATAATGCGTGTCTAATTAGGGGTATGTTATCAATAAAAGTTATGAATTTGAATCTGAAGCTTGATGTGAAACCAAAACACTAACTTCAAACAAAAACCCTAATTTACAATGAAAAACTTTGAAAAACATATGAATTGAATCTTGAACTTCAAAATGACACGAAAATCTTATACTAAGTGTATGAAACTCGATGATAACATGAAATTTGCATGTTCTCATCGAGGACCTCACATTCTAAAAACAAAACACGACTTAGACCCCGTGTATCAGTTATATACACAATGGTTTCCATCATGATATAAAACTATGTGATGGTTGTCAAAACACCAAACCCTATGAGTAAATATTATATATTAAAAAACAATTAAAAATATGCAGAAAAAATAAAGAAAAACAAACCAGCTAGTAAATCTCTTACCACAAATAAACCAAGCAACTGTTCTAGTCTCTCTCCCACTATCCGCTCATTTTTCACATCCAAAAGATAGATAGAGAGTGAGACACAAAACACAGCACTCATTGACGTTCGATGAAATACTTTTCCAAATTGGAATTGGGGTGAAAGTATGTCATCGAGCGTCTACGAGTGCTATGCCTTGTGTCTCACTTTCTATCCATATTTTGGATATGAAAAATGAGTGGATAGATTGAGAGAGACTGGAATAGTTGCTTGGTTTATTTATGACAAGAGATCTACTGGCTAGTTTGATTTGTGCCTTGTGTCTCACTCTCTATTCATCCTATGGGTTCTCGAGCACGTGTCTTCTCTTCTCCTCCTATATCTGGACCCTCGTCTGCTTCGAGTTCACGAAGGAGGATGTCGAAAGAATAAGACGCTAGCACTCTTGATGCGAGGATACAAATCATCCCGAGCTTGAGGTCTCAAGGGAAGAAAGTACCGGATGTAAATTTGATAATTGTTGGTTTCAATACAATTTTCATATAATTATCGAGAATATTATGTACTAATACTTGTTTATTGACCATATTACACATGTTTACTAGAATCGTGAGATTTGTGATTGACAACACAATTGAGGAATGGATACTGAACTTAAAAGAGTAAAAGGAACTTGTGTTTGAAGGGTAATGTTTGCTTGATGTAGACCATCTTTTAGTAAGCTCATCGATATCATAACCTGATTTGTACGACCTAATTTGATTTATAGGACTATTGGTGACTCTAAACATGCTTTTGCGAAGTTAACTGAAGCAAACTTGAGATTTTTGTTCCAAAACTAATTTTTACTTGCCGGATAAGGTAACTGTTTAGGTTGTATAGTTATTATTTACAGTAATTTTGAGCATACAATTAAACCCGTGATGTGTGCCTTGTCTATAGAATTTTGCAAGACTGTATGAAGGTGGTGATAATTAAAATTTATATTGCAGATTCATAGGGTTCTTATAACATAACAGTGAAAGAATTATGTTTTGAGATCCTATTCCAGCGTAAAGTATGCAAAAGATATACAAAATAATAGTTGTCATTCTAATTTGGTACTATACTATGTGGCCGATTACTCTTTAATTACTCACTAATGTAAACTTGGAAATCACTTATTTTGGTACTCTTATCATAGTCGGATGAGGTTGAACTCTACGACGATTTTGAGGCGAGGAGACAGATCATCCAGAGCTTAATTTCTCAAGGGAAGAAAGTACCGGATGTAAATTTGATAATCCTTTCTTTATATATAATTTTTATATAATTATCGAGAATATATATTTTATGCTAATACTTGTCTATTGATAACATTATAATTTCTGCTCGATTTCACTGAGTTTCCGGATGACAACGGCACTGAGTGAGCTCAAGATGGAGTGAAAAAGCACAAAACGCGCTTGTATCAATGGATGTATCCATTTTGTACGTTTTTTCGTTTTAACAAACAGTAAAATACGATTATAATGAATGATGAATTGAGTTTTTAATTGAATTGTAATTATATTATTTGTACATATATTATTTTTTTAATTACTGTTTCCTCCAATAAAAGAGCAAAGCTCTGTTCAAAATTAATGAGGCAGCGCCTCACGTGTTCTCCACAAGGGCACCAGCACCAGAGCCAATTTTATATGATTAAATTCTATGGTGGCGCCTCATGTGCACAAAAGAATCTATTCAATAAGAGTTAAAACTCTCAGGTGGCGGCTTACGTGCACTACACGTGAGCGCCGACACGCATGTAGAATTAAATTCTACTCTCTGTTAAACAGAGTCGTTGGATCAAAAATTCAACGGAGATGATAAATCATCAAAAATATAGAATTAAATTCTGTCAGGAGAAAACATTCCCAAAATATTTCTAAAAAATAAAAAAGATACCTTCGGTCGGATCATAGAATAAAATTCTATTTTGGGATATATTCCCTCAATCTTTCTAAACAAGAAAGATTGCCCTCTGTAAAACAGAGAACCCTTAGATTAAAGATCCAATGGTGATTAAAAATCACCATTTCACAGAATAAAACTATGCATATAGGAAAATATTTCCCCAATCTTTTTAAAAAACAAGAAAATATGTTCTGTGAAACAGAAACCCTTAGAGCAAAAATCCAATGATAGGTAAAATTCCCCAAATCAATTGGAATCTCTCAATGAGAGATTTCCTCAAAACTAATTAACAAATTGCTGATATAGAGGAACCCCCCATAAGCTTCTAAAAAAAAGACAGAAAGGTTCAAAAGGAACAGAGAATTAAATTCTCAAGGAAGAAGGTCTCCCTCTTAGGTAAATAAAAAAATAGAGATCAAAACATCTCATTTGCCTATTGAAGGGTTTAACCCTTTTAAAAAAATATAGTTCTTTCTCTGGATCTGAGATCCGCGAGGCAAGTCTTCCATAACTTGAGAATTTAATTCTCAACGGGAAGAACTTGTTCTTGATAATCAAAAATTCAGAAAAGAACCAGAAATTAAGTTCCTCAAAAACAAAAGCATTCAAGAGAAACCTAGTTCTTATAAAAGAACTTAGTTCTTAAAAATGAAACTTGATCCTAGATCTTCAAAACAAAGATCCTGGTGATCATTAATGGGCAAAAATGCCATCAATACAGAAGAAAAGAATTCAGCGCCCTACATGCTTCCCACGTAGGCACTACTAAAAGCGCTTAGCGCCTCACGTGTTCCTCACGTAGGCACCACAAAAGAGAAGAGTGCTTAGCACTCATTTGGCGGCGCCTGGCGCGCTGCATATGAAAATCACGAGGGCGCCATAAAGTGCTCAGCACTCCATAAAAAAGAGAGAGAGCCAAACGGCTGAGTGGTCAACACTCATTGGGCAGCGCCCAACGTCTCATGTGGTCCCCACGTGGGCGCCGCAAAATTGAAGAAAAGAGTGCTTAGTACTCCATAGGCAGCCCAAAACGGCTGAGTGCTCAACACTCATTGGGCAGCGCCCAGCACCTCACGCGCTCCCCACGTGGACGCCATAAAGAGTGCCTAGCACTCCATATAAAGACAAAATGAGTAAAGTGTTCAACACTTATTGGGCAATGCCCATGACTAAAAGCTCTACATGATTATATGTGGGCGTCAGAACTCATATAAGTGCTCAGCAGTTTTTACATAAAAAAAGAGGGTCTGAATAAACAAAGCCCAAACAAGTGCTTAGCACATTTTCAAAAAAAGGGAGAGACTAAGCAGACTAAAGCCCAAATTGGCTAAGTTGCTAAAGTTTTGCAATTTAGTCCAAATGCTCTGTTGCTAGGTCTTAAATAAAGAAGATCTTAAAATGTTTTTAAGTGGATCTTAGTTTCAAATTGGACTAATGTATGCTTAACAAAAAAAAAATCAATCGAGCCCATATGCTCTTGATTTCCAAGGTCTCAAATATGACCAAAAATTCTTAAGTCCATAACAACCCCTTTAAGGGTACATCTCTTCACACCTCTGATACATGTCGTTGTAATTCCTCAACGTCTTCACAGAGGTAGCGGATCCCGACGACCAAAAACTTCTTTCTTTGATGCACTTCCAAATTGACGAGCATACCTCAAATCGGATCGTGCCCCAAATTGGGCACATTCCATATCTCTATTGTTCACTCTGCCACGTTACAAATACACGTGCGCAGAATGAAGGACCGAAATATCCTTAAATTAATATTCTCCCCTATATACGGTGATAAAAGACCGAAATGTTTTTAAACTAATATTCATACCCAAATACGGCGACAAAGGACCGACTGTCCTTAAACTAATATTCTCTCCCAAATACGACGATAAGGGACCGAAATGTCATTAAACTAACATTCGTCCCTAAAATGGGAATGTTGGACCGAAATGTCCTTAAACTAACATCCGTCCCCAAAACGGGAATGTAGGACCGAAACGTCCTTAAACTAACATTTCGCCTCAAATATGGCGATAATGGACCGCGATATTTTTAAACTAAAATAATCGAGCCCATATACTCATATGTTTAAATTGATCTTAATCTCAAACCAGATTAACAATCCTTAAATCAACCCAAACCCAAATATAAAAATATACGGATTTGGACTAATCCACGCCCTACGGGCGACGACAGAAACTAGTCTCCGTATACAATCCACGGGCAACATAAACAAACAAAAACACACACGACACGAAGTGAACTTCCGGAGCAGGAGAAATTTATTATCGCAATGCGGTAACGTAATTAACTGCAGGGGCTTGTGCCTACAGGGAAGAGTGTCTACATAATCAAAAAACCCTCATAAATGAGGAGGAATCTGATAAAGTCTGCTACAACGGCCGCATTCGTCCAAACCTACGATATATGGTGCCATAAATCAACTTGGAATATTCGGAGAGGTGGACGGATAAATCCAAATAGCATCTGCCCCCAGGATTCAAGCCAGACGTCCCAACGTCCCGGTCCGTCTTCCGGCGGTGAACAGATTCTGGCACGCCTGATGGGACCTTTTCCTCTTTCCACTCCACACTTCGTGTGTCGTGTTTCGCGAACAAAATCGCGGTTCTCTATGGTTGCCCTTGGATTCGAGATATTAAGATTTGGTATCTTGTTCCTGTGCAGAAGAAGAAAAATCAATGGCTTTCAACTGCACAATTTGCAACAGCAACTCCCACTCCGCCCCAACTAGACGAGTGACTTATGGGCCTAACGCGGCCTCAATTTTTTCAATGCCGGTGGGGCAAGTAACAGAAGCCACTACTGGATTGTTCTTCGGGACCATGCTCCCACCAATGAGCGTCGGTGCTTCAATACCTCAACCCGATGTTCCTAAGAAGTCGGTCTTCCACCGACTGACGAACGCAACGACTCCTCTCAACGAGCCGTCTAAAAAGGGGGTCTCAGTCTTTAATAGGCTGAGCCAAAGCTCAAGCGGTCCCGCAAAGAAGCCCGTGATTCCTGAAGGGGCTACCCCAAAAAGGATAGCCCTCCTTATTCTTGCTGCAAATGAAGCCGTCAAAAGTGTTTCACCTGTCAGGCGATTGGTCTTCGAGAGGCTGACCGTCTCTAATCAAATCTTGCCAAGGACGTTGGTTTTTAACAGGCTGGCAACTGCTGGAGCTCCTCAACAAAACCTAGGGCAAGTTGCAACCGCTTCCAAAACCGAGGCGGTCCCTTCTGCAAGGCACGCTCGACGTCGCTACTGGCGCCGAGTAAGAAAAGCCGGGGGCAACTCCCCTTCTGGACTTACCCTACCAGATCCAATGGTGGAAGTCGATGGTGTTGTTCCAACCTGGAAAAGTTTTGAACCGCTGAAGAGGGTGCGCAAAAACTCCCCCACAACGGTACTAAAGAAATCACCTCCTCCTGTTTAGGTCCCTGTGCAAGAAAAGCAAGAGCGGCCTCATCAGCGGCTCTCCTCCTAAATTCACAGAGTCTGGTAAAAAGTCCAGGACTCTGTGATCGACGAAAACTACTCCCGCCGACCAAAGAAATCGAAGGATCGGTAAGAGGAAGACTGTCCTTCTACCATATAGCGAGGGGCTTCTTCTACAGAGATGCCTGTCATAACGGCTCCTTCAACTTCAACCTCCCACAAAAGGGTAAGGCTGGAGAACATCCCACCTTCTACGGCAAATTCCAAAGGCGCTAGACCCAAACACCCCAAGTCTGGGGGCATGATCGTGCATACAGTCTACATGGCTTTCGGGAAAGATGAAAGCCATGCTTCAGTAAGTTATCGACCGCAAACTCGGTCTTTGAAAAAAGCTTAGGAGCAACAACAAAAGCTCCAAGAAATGCTGACCAAGATGGCAGCACTCACCGGACAGAAAGAAAGTTCGGATCCAGCAATTGAACAGCGTTAAGAGCAGGAGACCAATACAGAGTTCCTGTGAAGGATGCTTAAAAGAAAAGACAAGGAGGCCGCAGAACAAGTTGCTAACATAAAAAAATGGCTCTTTTGTTCTAGGACATGGTTGTAATGATGATCCAGCCATAGCCTCCAGCCGAGGATCCGCCGATAATCATCGAGGATGACAGAGGGAAAACTTCAAATCCTCTTTCAGCTTTGTTGACAACTAATGAAGAAATGATCTCCAAGGCTGCTCTTGATGATTACATCGCTTAACAAATACGAGCTCATCAAGCAAATGAAGCGACCGGCCAAACTTTCAGAACTGAGCGAACGTATCCAGGCTGGTATGACCAAATCAAGTACCCGCGGGGATATACGATCCCCAAATTCTATGTGTACAAGGGGACAGGCTACCCACACCAACACGTTGCGCAGTTCAAACCTCTGTGCAGTAACACTGGAGGCGACGACAAACTGCTGCTTCGCCAGTTCGTTGGTAGCTTGTCAGAGACGGCCTTTGAATGGCATTCGGAGCTCCCAAATGACTCCGTGAGAACATTCATAGAAATGGAACTGCTGTTCACACAGCGGTTCGCCAGCGCAAGCGAGCACACCCCGATCATGGCTTTAATCAATGCCAGGGTAAAGCCGGGAGAAACCCGGGTCCAATACGTGATCCGGTGGTGGAACTTGTGGTTAAAGTGTGAATAACGCATCGAAGAATCCCCCGCCGTAGGTATGTTTATCGGAACCCTTGATCCTCAAACGACTGTGTCCCAGTTCATGACGTTCTTCAAACTAATAACCTTCCAAGCTCTGATAAATAAACTGGCCCAAATGGACAAAATGGGCCACGTGCCTTCCTCCTCAAGTAAGGACCCTTGAAACGCCAAAGGTAAAGGGAAAGCGGCCTTCGTCGCCAATGCTCAACAACAACCGAGCTACCCAAAACCAACGGCTCGCCAAAACAATGCACATCCATGCCTATCCCTGGAGGAAAGGCTAGGAAGCGCTTACTCATTTCCCCACGATAAGACGAGGAGACTATTTGAGTTGGAAATGCGTAACTAACTCATCATATTGCCAGACCTATAGCGTCCACCGCAACCCGGCGACGTCAACAACCCCAACTACCGCTCCTATCACATAATAGTGAGCCACCCAATTGAGGATTGCTACGTCTTCAAGAATTGGGTCAAGGATCAGTATCAACAGGGGAAGTTCGCGTTGTCTGAGAACTGAAGGGTGAACCCGCCACAGAAGAACACTCCCAAAAAGGTGGATGCACCGAGGGCATCATGCTCGCTCATGGAAGAAAATCCATAGGAAATCGTTCTTTCAGCAAAGACCAAAAGAATGCTTAAGGATCTACAGGCATGTCCAGCAGTCAGGTCGAAAAGCCCACTTGAACCCGAAATCATCGAAGGGATGCTGAAACCGCGTCTCGTACCAAAAGTTGTTGACAAAGGGCAAAATCCCCAAGTCAAGCCTTCAAAGTCTTCAAAGAAAAAGAAGAAGACCAAGAAGCCTGTGCAGCCTGCCGAGTATGATGAAAAGCACACAAACATACAAAAGAACATTGACGCATTGGAGGAGTACAACCAAAAGGCGCGGACACCGGTCACCCTCAAAGAGTTTCTCAAGCATATTCTTGAGAACGAAGACAGTGACAACGATGAGGAAAATGACTCATCAGAAGAAACTGAAGACTATGTAGCAAGTTGCCACATGGTCTCCCATTCGTCGTTAAATGGCGAAGAAGCTCTCTCAGCGTCAGAAAACAACGCAGAGGAACTAGGGGCAGATGCGGCGCTAAAATCCCTGGAACTTCCAGAAGAAGACCCGATCGATAGGCTGTTAAACGAAGCCTTTCGGAAAAGCAAAGCCGTCCGAGAACACGAAACATCCATATATGAAAAGGCTAAGCGTCAACGTCAGGATAAAGAAATTGCGGCGAGGATGAGTCGTAAAGTACTCCAACCAAACCGAAGCACACTTACCACAAATAAGAGCAGAATCAAGGCAGAGAAGCGGTTCTCTAAAGCCCTGACAGTGGGAATGAAGCTGCCACCACTCGTAGGGAACACTCCCGGGGTCATACGCCTTGACGGAGAGGATTCACATCCAAACTAATGCCTATATCATCGGAGGGTCACCCACCCCACCGAAGAATGCAGTGCCTTCAAGAAGTGGTGGTAAGGATCCGTTGCCCATCAAAAACACTTCAAGAGGATGAAGCACGAAGCTTGTCGACAACAAAAGAGTGCGACAGATGCGCGTGAAAAAATGACTGGCAACTGTCATATGGTTGATACCAGTCCAGAAATGGAAATGCCCTAAGTTCTTACCTTTGGGAGCGATTCTGAGGACGAAATGACCCTCAGCCCTCTCTTCAAAGACTCCACCTCCGAAAAAGAAGAGGGGGAGAAGAACCGTGAGAACATTCAGCTGCGTAGCCGCATACTTCCTGAAAAGAATCTCGGACCTATAAACAAGGGTTCGAGCAAAAAAGATAAAGGGAAAGAAAAAATCCCTGAGGAAATTGACCTCGACTAAACTCGCCTTATAGCATAACAAAATCTGGAGGCTTATAAGGCAAGGATGACATGGTCATATGAAAGACTGACTAGGCCGAGAACATTCCTCCAAGGCGAGCTTGTGCTAGTCGTCAAAAGACCGATGATACCCAATCGTGCAAAACGGGGGAAATTCGAGCCGAACTATGAAGACCCGTACATCATAAATAAAGTCTACCAAGGTGGAGCCTACCTGCTTATGGATATGCATGGCGAAAGACCCTTCCGGCCAATAAACAGCTGATTCCTTAAAAAATATTACACTTAATGAGTCATGACCTATGTCAATGATAGATGATGACGCTCGTGTCCGCTCGCTATCTTTCTGAGTCAAAAACTCTGAGAGTAGTATACAAAGAAGCTCTGTTGCCTCAAACATGGCAACACCGGACCGAAATGTCCTTAAACTAAAAATTCACCTCAAATATGGCGACATCGGACCGAAACGTCCTTAAACTAAAAATTTTCCTCAAACATGGCAACACTGGACCGAGATGTCCTTAAACTAAAAATTCTCCTCAAACATGGCGACAGCGGACCGAGACGTCCCTAAACTAACGTCTCAAAAATGGCGATAACGGACCTAGATGTCCCTAAACTAGCACATCGCCTCCAAAACGGTGATATGCTCTCTTGAGATCTATATTGCAATCGAAGCCCCAACGGTGAAAGCTGCAACTCAAGTCTCACTGGCAACACAGCTACTCCAGCGGTGAAGTCACTCCCAAGTCCTACTGGCAAACAAATGGATCATTAAAAAAACGGTATGTATGTCCACAAGCAAAATGGGCATGGATGAAAACCCGAAAGGGTGCCGTGAGTAAAAACAACAATATTACTGGCGAGCTTGTGAAAACCCGGAAGGACGCAATCTCGTAAAAAACGGTATGTCCACAAACAAAATGGGCACGGATGAAAACCCGAAAGGGCGCCGTGAGTAAAAACAGCAGGATTACCGGCGAGCTTGTGAAAACCCGAAAGGGCGCAATCTCGTAAAAAAAATTTACACTTACGAGATCCTCTCATTTCGTAAGGAGAACTCCCTCTATGAGAACCTCATGACTCATAGGATTCAAAAGCCTTAAACTATAGGGATCTGAACCTGTTCTTAAGCCATCGTATCCCCCAACTTGCCCTACAAGTAGTCTAATATCGACTCTTGTATACAATCCACGGGCATGAATAAATGTTTCCCCACCAATGGTGAGAAATGTCCCCATATGGTGAACGAAACTTAGAAGTCCTCTCGACTTATAAGAAGAAAATACTCTTAGAAGGTCCTTACATCTTATAAGAGAACACACACTTAGAAAACCCCACGATTCCTAAGGAGAAAATACGCCTAGGAGATCCTCACGACTCGTGGGGAGAAATACCTTTATGAGACCCTTACGACTCATAAAGTCAAAGAGCCTTAGTCGACAAGATCCTAACCCTGTTTTCTAAGCCATCTTTGTTCAAATCAACAAAGGCAAATGATGAGTCGCTCCTGGCAATGTTCCAGTTGCAGCGATGCTGATGTCTAAACAGGCATCAAACTTCAAGTCCTTTCACGGCAAATGATGATTCGCTCCTGGAAATATTCTAGTCGTAGCAATGCTGATGCCAAGGTTGGTTTCAGATTCTAAACTCGCGAAAAAACAGCAGCGAGTACAAAAAATATGAAAAAAAATAGCCGAAATGTTTAGGCAGCTTGCAATAAAAAGCAGCGAGTAAAAATATTTTAAAAATCCGAAATGATTGGGCACCGCGCATAAAAAAAGCCGAAATGATTGGGCAATCGCGACTTTCACGATAAGAAAAACAGAAAAGATAGAGCATCGCGGAAATCAAAAATAAAATAAAAGGAAAATTTCTTTGCCCTGCAGGTGAGTCTACACTGACCCCTGTATACAATCCATAGGCATAAATGAAAAAGGGAACCATATTTTCCCACCAGGCGCCATCAAAGGGAGAGCCAGACCTCGATGGCAACATTTACAGCCTAGAGATCATCCCTGTAAGTCTACGTTAGCGCCCCGGCCGTCTACAGACGCCAAATGCGGAACAAAAAATACTTTTAACTAGCGCTATCATATACTTTAACCCGGATCTACCATTATTGCTAAACTAAAAAACTGTAAAGAGTGTAGAAAGGTTATACCGAACGATCCAAGTCCTTCGTTCTTTAACCATCATCCCACGCTCCGTTGCGGCTGCTCCGATCTCTTCGATCTCCGATCTGCTCGTCCAGGTGGCACCACGTCACTGATTCTTTAAATGGGCTCCCGCCTCTGACTCGAGGCAACTCGGTCGTCAAGTTTGCTAAAAGAGACGACCAAGAATGATGTAGAGAATGAGTAGATGACTTTGTCTCACTTCGTCCAAATCCATGGACGATCGGTTAATGAAGTTGCCACTCGGAATGAAATGGAATGAGAAATGAACTATGAAATTTCCATGTGTCCAAAACTTTAATCTTTTCTTTCAACAACCATAATCTTTTCTCTCAAGTGAGTCAGTGAGGAGGAGGAGAGGGGGCCGGCCATATATAGAGGTAGGGGGGTGAGTGTAGGAGAGGGAAGGTGACCACAAGAAAATATCATGTGTGAACACAAACAAATATCTCTAGTGTGAACACAAAGTGTGAACACACCAAAAGCAACCAATGAAAACACAACACCATTTAACCTAGTCACCTCATCTAGATGCTTCTAGAAACTTCCACACTCATCTCAAGAAAAGATAAATCCGTCTTTAACCGAATGTTAAAAGACGGCTGATAGAAAACTGGAAACTGGCAACTTCCAAAAGTGATCCCGAAACGAATTTCAGGATAACCCCGTAACTGTATAAATATACCCGTATTTGTATTACGACCGAATACAAATGCAACTGAGACAAAGATATTATATCTACTCAATATAATACTCGGATCCGGCTTAAACCAAAGCCCACCAGTATCATCTGCCCAAAAAATAACACGTGCGTAAACGTACGTGCATTTTCCGAACCCTGCCATAAAACCATACGGCCTCTACAACGTTTCGCCCGAACTTGGAAAACTGTCTGTGGGGGACTCTAATGACTCGTCAGTACCCTGGCAGTGGGTTTAACCACAAACCGTCAGCGGCACTAGCTATGCGTAACGGCTGCCCATGGACTGACCTCAAGGGAGGCCGATGAGCGAACTCATCCGGAAACCCTACTGAGCCTAACAGTGATAATGTATATACAGTCCGGTCCGTTCGTCAATGAGTATCGCATATCTACCTAGGGGGCTAGTAACGTCAGACCCCCAATAGCAGTATAAGTCGTGTCGGAGTGTAGCCCAATAACACCCTGAGATACTACTGGAGTACCTACCAGTAAATCTCCTGCCACGGCCGTGGGCTATGTGTAATGGCTCTCCTATACACAGCACGATCTCGCCCCTAATACCGGGAGAGACGAATCCCCTGCCGATCCGCTCACGTGCCTCCATATGGCTCGGGACTGTACCCAAAAACTACCTGTTTGCACGACTCCTTTGAGCCGTGGTAGGGTAGAAATCAAAGCACAGTGGGAACTCACACGAGACAAATGACGACCTCAGGTCGATGAACTAACCTGTACACATGTCACCAGGGAACTGCTATCTGACGATATGTATAATACCAACTAGCAGGTTCCCAGCGAGTCCTGTCCGGTGTACTCATAACCCAATGAGCACCTGTATACATCTTAGGTGATCCAACTGACACCAGTGGCTTGTGAGACCGGCCACCGCCCCTCGTCGGGGTCTTGACTGTATGCACTAGTCTACTCCGGAGTATCGATGCCCTGTCTCGAAACTCTCACGACTAGGGACCACAATTAAGGATATGCATATAAACCACCCAACTCTCACGTATATGATCGCTATCATACTGTTGGTGGTAAAGCAAGATCCTAAGGGCTCTATCAAAGTGTAACATGTAATCAGTCACCTGAACATGTACACGACTGATAAAGGCAAACCAGATAGCATACTATCATCTCGAGTGAGACTGTCCTACCGTTATAGGTCCTCCGCAATCATTGCAATCACGTACCTGCGATCCAATAATTGACTCTGAGGGCACTATCTCCAACAATCTCCCACTTGCACTCAAGGCTAATTATTGCGATGTCGACTACTCACAGCCCGTGTGAAACCGAACATCCAACTCCTCTACTAATCAGTTTCACAAAGCCCGTTTGTAAAACTATAGTGTTCGAGAAATAGCCTCAGTGAGTGGATCCGCCTAGATGTTTCTTTCTGTATCTCTCTTAATCTCAAGTTCGCGGATAAAGCCATCTCCCGAATCGAGTAATACCTGTCTTAGAATATGTCTGGATATCTGATGGGACCTAGTTCATAAATGAACTCCAAATCCAAACTTCTTAGACTGTATCGATCACTGAACCTAATCAGTATCCGGCACCATGCCACCCACAGTATCCTCTTAGACCACCGTCCATAATACTGTCCATCGTCAGAGGGAAAACTAAAACTCTGACAATCACTCTGTCATCCACGTCACCTTTGAAGCCTGGAATGATAATCGTCTCCCGAAGGAGGCTGCCGTTATCAAATCCGTAGAACATCCACTTATGTTCTAAAACTGCTTCCTTATGTCTCTCCAGGATTGGATTAATACAAACTTATCGCATCTAGTGTAAAAACAACATCTGGTGTGGTACTTGACACCTCACGATTGACTCAATTGCCTAAGCAAGTGATCTGCCAATCTTGCACAGCCCTCTCCACTTTAGTCTATACGACACCTTTAGAGAGGGTGACTCCATCACCTGCAGGTACACCACCATGTTAGGAGTCAACTATTCTAAAAACCATTAGAATATCTGTCAAAGTACCCACATTGGGAAACTACCCAAATCTAGATCTAAAACCATAGATCCAGAAACCAGAATGTCAAATATTATATCCATATCCTGTCTGGAGAAACAACTGTGTGACGACCACAGTACAACCGATCGTAGAATAGGAATTTTACTTCCTACTTTGTGTATGTCATCCAGATACCATGACATCACACCCTACTACCTTCTTAACAGATCCATCCCCTATTCTGATTGAAGTCAAACCCATGACTGTCACATCAAAAATAAATGATCTATCTCCGCTATAACTGCTCTAGTCTATAAATAGACATAAGCATCTTGCCCACTATGCTTCCGATACTCCCACTGACTACGACAACCCTCCTACCGGGTCTCATAGCCTGGAACAACAGTAGTGTCAAGTCTGGGTAGATAAGAACCTCCCTGTCACCGTCCTTAAGGCTACCGAAGTACCTCTCGGGTGTCTGAGGTTACCTACCATATCTGCGGAGTGGCTAATGGAATGTTAAACCTGATTGAATATATAGGTCCTATTAAATTTTCCGTAATCGTTCGCGGTTCTGGAATCACTTCCAGTTCTACCATACTCCCACTTCTGTTTTCTTAAAAAATCCATTTTACTAAAACTGTGGCGAGTCAAGAACAATATCACTATTGATCTTCCAAATGGTAGATTATCAACCCTCGTCATAGCCAGGGCCAACCCACAAACAGCCATTACAGAAACGTGCCCTGAGTTATCCAGTGTCTGGTTTTAAGCATAAGCTGGACAACTCCCCGTACCTTAACATCGTTAAGTTATGAACCATTCTATATCCAATATAGAAACTTTGGCACTAATTTAATTGGAACCATATTCAATCATGCAGCTGTCTTCAGTGCATATCACCTTAATGGAAAGAGGCTAATCAGCATTACTCAACTTAGGAATCCTTCCAATTATGAGTAACCTGAAAGAGAAACAAGTTTCTCAAAACCATTACTATCATCTGAATACCAATCACAAGAATCTACATCTTCGATCTCTTTGAAGAATCCCGATACTTGTGATACCTGGTTCTCTACTTTATTCTTATACCCACAACTTCTCAAAACTTAGACCTTGTATTTCTACGAAACACTTGTCTAAAAACTAGAGAAGTCATAAGTAAATAGAACATAGTACGAGGACCTACCCTTTTGTCCTGATGGACACTGGACAACATACAATACTCTGTATAAGTCCGCTGAGTTGAATAACTCAAAACCTGTGCGTCGTAGGTGGAAAACTGTACCCTGGCGATTTCCTCAAATATCACCAATTACAACGAATTCCGATATAATGAGGATAATCACCTAATTCCTAATAACTTACTCCCACTCATCATCTGTAAAACCATACAGATATGAGAATGAAACCTGGTAAATACATACCCTTGGAGCAAGTATCTAATCGGGAAAACAGTTTTCCTTTAACAATGCACTGAAATATGAAAATGTTTCGTAGGGGTATCCTGGAATTCATAGTAATGCCTCTTCCATAATCCAATTCATGACTTTATCCGTATATTTCTTTGCCTTCTCTCCAAATCCCTTTATTTGTCTTTAGTCGTTACCTTCTGCACACCATCGTTAGGCTAAATGGTTTTCTTCCTTCCCTACCGTTCGGCACCAGCCTATGGTTTGGAAGAAGACTATCCAGTAAGCATAATAGGTGCACCCTCCTAAACCAAGGAGTACTCACATCTTGAGAGAAGGTGATGATAAAAGACAACTGAATAATACCTTATTCTTTTAAAGGTGAAATAGGAGTGGCGACGATGTACGCGGTTTGGTCGTGAATGATAACAGTCGCAATTTACTTTGCCCCTTTTCTAATCCCTTTATTTTGTCTTTACATATTACCTTCTGTACACCCTACTTAGGCTAATTGGTTTTCTTCATTCCCTACATTTCGGCACCTGCTTATGGTTTGGAATAAGACTATCCAATAAGCGTAATAGGTGTACTCTCCTAAACTAAGGAGCCCTCGCAACCTGAGAGAAGGTGATAATAAAAGACAACTGAATAAACCAATTCTATTTCTCCTGAACCTTGATCCATACTCGAAGAAATCCCTTCGAGTTCGTATAAAACCATACGATGGATCTATCCAATGGAAGTGGATGTCCGTAGTAATACGGGTGTTCTGAGAAATTCAAAGGGTAAAAGAAGGAGTGGTAATGACTTATGCAACTCAGACAATCCAAAAGCCAGTATTTTAAGAAGGTTCGGTCAACTTGGTCACTGAGTCATAGTCTAGGGTCGGTCAAAGGTCGCTGCCAAAGAGAGAGAGAAAAGAAACACTCTGCGTGCACTCTAACCTAGATCAGAATGGTTATCACTTTATCTAATCCGGAAACCTCCCACTGTCCTGTCAAATTCTCCTCCAAACCTGAAAGAAGAATCAATCGGGATCACCCGAAGAGTAAACCAACTCATCAGTGGGAATCGGGATCCAACTCTCATCGCATGATAACGTGATGGAATGCATCCACGTTACTCATACTCCAGAAGGTATGCGCATTCTTGGCAAGTTTCAGTTTCTTTAGAAACTCCCGATATGATTTTTGCCCCATGCTCTTATAACCTTGGCTTTGGTCAAAATGTCATAAGTCACATGCCAAGTTCTACCCGTCACTATTTTGTCAATTTGAACCCACCCGCACATGCCCCTGGCTTTGGCCAAATGGCAGAACGACTGTCCCAAACCAACTCATCTATCTATGCAACAATTGAATACCCAGCAGCTACCAAACACTATGCCTTAACTTTGGCTAAAATGCATAGCTTGAATACTACTGAATACCCAAAAGAAGTGACGGAGGGCTACGGCTGGTTTTTGGTGAAAAACCTTTAACGTAACGAACTTGATATCGCTGAAGGAATCTGATAGCTTTTTAAAATATAGTGGCGAAAACCTTTTGCTAAAGAGGTCATTCCCGATGAAGGGATCTCGGCTCTTTCCTCGTGGAATGAGGTGCAGGATATTCCACTGAATACCGCGATGCAAAGCAACTTGTAATCTACTATAGTGTAGTTATTACCCTGACGCAAACTTCTGCCCAAGGGGTCAGTCCCGGTGAAGGGATATCGGCCCTTGCCCCGTCGAATGGGGTGCAGGATATTCCACTGAATACCGCTATGCATAACAAAAGGAAACGTCTTTGCAATAACACTTTTTAAATTTGTTCCAACAACTGCAAACAGGTTTGTTTTCCTTTGCATTGACCAGAATCAACGCAGTCCCATCAATCAATCACACCAGAAAAGAACGAAAATAAAATGTACGTATATGCCATCCGCATTCGTCACTGGGTCCCGTCATCACCCGTTAGGTTACTTAACTAACGACAGAGCGGGGACTGGACTAGCGCGGGTGTAAAACATATACAACATCTAATAGTATATAAACCAATATACAATAATCGCTCCAGGCGTGATAATATGCAACATTACAGAAAAGTAATAAGCATCACAGAACAATACAGATAATCTGGGATCCCCGAGTTTCACAGAGCCGCTGCTGAAACCCGACGTTCCCCTGTCGTGTGGATAGCCTGTGCAATGAAACCTAGACCCCTACGGGTGCGGCAAGTTACCCGCCAAAACCTGAAGCGAGGCAGCCCCCTACAGCAAAGTGAATGAACCACCCAGCACTTCACGGAATCCGGTAATCTTGGGCACCCCTCCTTGGGTCAACCTGTACCCCCTACGAGTGCGGCGAATAGTCTGCCAATTCTAGAGTGAGGCCCCTCTGCCTCTCAAAGCCATGAGATGCGGACCCGTTGCCCCTCAGAACCCGGCTATCCGTGCACTCCGTCGCGGGGCAAAACCTAGTACAGTAATGAAAAATAGTACAACAGGTAAATCGACCGCAACCTGGTCGTGCCCCAAAAGAATATTATACAACAGGCAGTGACGGCAGTCCACATGTTGGACGCTCGCCCCGCAATATCAAATGTACAAATAAATCCAAACTGCACTATCATTGCACACTGCTATCCACCACGACAAATCCGCAACTTCACAGCACAACACAGAACATCAACGCGAATGTCACGTTCGCAAACCTGTCTAAAAGAACTATAGCAATCAGACGCGGTTTACCGATCAAATGACATTCCCGGTCGGAGATATAATGTAAGCACTGTAAACTAACATGTTTAAATTTCGATCGACTAAATATCACGAAGTGGGCCCCACGAAAAACTGGTGAACAGTAACAAAATCTGGGCCCAAAAGATATATACCAAAAACCCCAAATTCCAACAGAGAAGACACGGTGCAAATTTGGTGCACTGATTCAACAGAACGGCCGCTGATGCGCGGCCAAACCATGGGTTTGGCCGCGATTCCGCGGCGGTTTGGTGGAATCACGTGCTCAAATTTGGTCGGTGTGCTTCTAAAACCCTGCACAACTTTCTGTGATATGTAGAATAATTTTAGGACATCATTTAAAATCGACAGAAACTGTGAAGCTTGAAAATTGTGTTTTTCGATATCCGGTTCGATCGATATTTTAAACGCGTTAGCACAAGTTAGTATAGCAAAATGGTGAGGCTCTGATACCACTGTAAGTCTACGTTAGCGCCCCGGCCGTCTACAGACGCCAAATGCGGAACAAAAAAAACTTTTAACTGGCGCTATCGGATACTTTAACCCGGATCTACCATTATTGCTAAACTAACAAACTGTAAAGAGTGTAGAAAGGTTATACCGAACGATCCGAGTCCTTCGTTCTTTAACCATCATCCCACGCTCCGTTGCGGCTGCTCCGATCTCTTCGATCTCCGATCTGCTCGTCCAGGTGGCACCACGTCACTGATTCTTTAAACGGGCTCCCGCCTCTGACTCGAGGCAACTCGGTCGTCAAGTTTGCTAAAAGAGACGACCAAGAATGATGTAGAGAATGAGTAGATGACTTTGTCTCACTTCGTCCAAATCCGTGGACGATCGGTTAATGAAGTTGCCACTCGAAATGAAATGGAATGAGAAATGAACTATGAAATTTCCATGTATCCAAAACTTTAATCTTTTCTTTCAACAACCATAATCTTTTCTCTCAAGTGAGTCAGTGAGGAGGAGGAGAGGGGGCCGGCCATATATAGAGGTGGGGGGTGAGTGTAGGAGAGGGGAGGTGACCACAAGAAAATATCATGTGTGAACACAAACAAATATCTCTAGTGTGAACACAAACAAATATCTCTAGTGTGAACACAAAGTGTGAACACACCAAAAGCAACCAATGAAAACACAACACCATTTAACCTAGTCACCTCATCTAGATGCTTCTAGAAACTTCCACACTCATCTCAAGAAAAGATAAATCCGTCTTTAACCGAATTTTAAAAGACGGCTGATAGGAAACTGGAAACTGGCAACTTCCAAAAGTGATCCCGAAACGAATTTCAGGATAACCCCGTAACTGTATAAATATACCCGCATTTGTATTACGACCGAATACAAATGCAACTGAGACAAAGATATTATATCTACTCAATATAATACTCGGATCCGGCTTAAACCAAAGCCCACCAGT
The DNA here is from genome assembly GCA_030015575.1 of Agapanthus africanus. NCBI lineage: Eukaryota > Viridiplantae > Streptophyta > Magnoliopsida > Asparagales > Amaryllidaceae > Agapanthus > Agapanthus africanus. The sequence goes on from CM057342.1 coordinate 209,261,122, forward strand.
ATCATCTGCCCGAAAAATAACACGTGCGTAAACGCACGTGCATTTTCCGAACCCTGCCATAAAACCATACGGCCTCTACAACGTTTCGCCCGAACTTGGGAAACTGTCTGTGGGGGACTCTAATGACTCGTCAGTACCCTGGCAGTGGGTTTAACCACAAACCATCAGCGGCACTAGCTATGCGTAACGGCTGCCCATGGACTGACCTCAAGGGAGGCCGATGAGCGAACTCATCCGGAAACCCTACTGAGCCTAACAGTGATAATGTATATACAGTCCGGTCCGTTCGTCAATGAGTATCGCATATCTACCTAGGGGGCTAGTAACGTCAGACCCCCAATAGCAGTATAAGTCGTGTCGGAGTGTAGCCCAATAACACCCTGAGATACTACTGGAGTACCTATCAGTAAATCTCCTGCTACGGCCATGGGCTATGTGTAATGGCTCTCCTATACACAGCACGATCTCGCCCCCAATACCGGGAGAGACGAATCCCCTGCCGATCCGCTCACGTGCCTCCATATGGCTCGGGACTGTACCCAAAAACTACCTGTTTGCACGACTCCTTTGAGCCGTGGTAGGGTAGAAATCAAAGCACAGTGGGAACTCACACGAGACAAATGACGACCTCAGGTCGATGAACTAACCTGTACACATGTCACCAGGGAACTGCTATCTGACGATATGTATAATACCAACTAGCAGGTTCCCGGCGAGTCCTGTCCGGTGTACTCATAACCCAATGAGCACCTGTATACATCTTAGGTGATCCAACTGACACCAGTGGCTTATGAGACCGGCCACCGCCCCTCGTCGGGGTCTCGACTGTATACACTAGTCTACTCCGGAGTATCGATGCCCTGTCTCGAAACTCTCACGACTAGGGACCACAATTAAGGATATGCATATAAACCACCCAACTCTCACGTATATGATCGCCATCATACTGTTGGTGGTAGAGCAAGATACTAAGGGCTCTATCAAAGTGTAACATGTAATCAGTCACCTGAACATGTATACGACTGATAAAGGCAAACCAGATAGCATACTATCATCTCGAGTGAGACTGTCCTGCCGGTATAGGTCCTCCGCAATCATTGCAATCACGTACCTGCGATCCAATAATTGACTCTGAGGGCACTATCTCCAACAACCCCGACGTACCTTCTCATTCCGACATGATGCAGACACGATGTCAACAGAGACCCAAGGGTCAAATCAAAAGTAGAGTCACGGCGAAACCCTAACTCCAAGCCTTGACGGTCCATACACAACCTAAAGACTACCCCGACGTCTCTTCTCATTCGGACAGGATGTAGACACGACGTCAACAAAGACCCAAGGGTCAAATCAAAAGTGGAGTCATGGCAAAACCCTAACTCCAAGTCTTGACGGTCTATACACAATCTAAAAACTACCCAGACTTATCTTCTCATTCCGACAGGATGCAGACACGACGTGTCATGCTGTTCATATCATAATTTTGCATTTTTATATTCCCCATTCTTATTCATTTTACAAATAAACAGGTGCTTTTGACCTATGTCTGCTACATAGTTGCAGGTTACAGGTTCTCGGAACAAAAACAGTGAAATTGATAAAAAGATGATACAAAGTGAGACTACGACCGATAAATGGTGGAATCTTGATCATGCCTACAGTTTGAAGACTAAACGAAGATCAATGAACAAGTTCACAAAGTACAAAGGCAGTGCAAGGTTCAAGACTTCGACACGAAGCAAACGGTAAAGTCCACGACATTATTCACTGTGGAAATCTGGAAGAAAATTAGAAGACAATCTGAGAAACCAAGTGACAAAACAAGAAGACAAAAATAACCAGAAGCATCCCAGAGAAGCAGAACTCAAGACCCTTCTTTTTGGCCGCGGAACCGCGGCCAAACAAGGGTTTTGGCCGCGGTTCCGCGGCCATATGGTGCCCGTGTCGATGCTAAAAGTGTCGGTGCGTCGGTGTTTGACTAGTCTTCTTAGGGGCATATTTGTAAATGCAGATGTGACGCGATTGTAACCCTAGGGTTTCTATGTTCTATAAATAGAAACCCTAAAACCTGTTTTAGGTCATGCCTTTTCTTGTGCCTCATTTCATCTATCTAAATTCAGATCTATAAATTTCTGTAAAGAAAGAAGAGAGTATCAAATACAAATTAGGAGTAAGTTTTCTTTTCATTGCCCTAGTTAAATTTTATTTCCATGCCCTAGGTAATTTCTTTCTTGCCCTAGCATAAATCTTTATTATCTGCCCTAGTTAATTAGTTTAGAAAATGTCTTTTAATTCCCTAATGAGTGAGTAGTCTCCTCGCTTGTCAGGGTTAGATTTGGGGAAGGCTTGAGAGATGAAGATCTCTCACCCCTTTCTTGCCCATCACACGTTTTTATAGGACTCCATGCATACATGCACACACCGCTCCCTGCGACACCCTATCCCACGAGGTAGCGGTGATACCGTAGTATAAACGACCGGTTGCGCGTGTTTTCCATGGAGGTTAGGGTAAGGATTAAGAAAGAAAGGACAAAAACCTAGAGGAAGAAACACCGTTTCTTCCCGATGGTAGTAATCCACTTTATTAATTGTTACCACAACACCAAAAGAGATCTAAATTAGGGTATAGAAAGCGGTGAGGATTATTGACTTTCCAAACTTAACCTAACCCTAACCCTAGCAAGATTTAAATCTAGATCAACTTAGTTTTTAGATTTAATCAATCCGACACCAATCGGAATTAACTCGTTAGAACAATTTGAGAATACACAAAATCCCTGTGGACTGACCCGTACTCACCGGCTAGCTACCAAGTGACGCCGTTCTTGATTGCGGTTTATAAATATTCTGTGAGATCAATCACATGCCCCGCTTCCCAGAGTACGGTAAGGAGACGTGACGGGTCACGGTACGTATTTACTAAGAAGTAAACACGCTAAGCGTATATAAGCAATATAATGTAAATGTACACAAGAAAGACATGAGATGTAAATGAACAGCAACTTTTATTTACTAAACATTCTTTACAATACAATACTGGAAAGTAAATACAATACTGGAAAGCAATGCCTAAACAATGGCATGAAACTGAAAATAAAAGTATATACAAGTGTCTAGAGTTCTGGGTCATCTGAGAATTGCTCCAAGTCGTCTGAGCTGGGCTCGATCTCCAGAAAGTCGGGTCCTCTTGACAACATTCCAAAGAAAGAATAGAAAATGAATGTCGTCGACGAAAAATCGCTCTGTAAGTCCTAAAGAGATATGGAAATAGACTGAACAGGTAAAGAGAAGATATCTGGTATAATATTGATAGTTATGTTAACGCAGTTGTTTGTAGCTTGGTACAGAATATGCCAGTGTATACGAAAGGAGTCCATCTTACCCCATGGACTATGGTATAAGGAGTATAAGGCCCCGTCAAAACCCACGGGACAACGACAATGGATATTCAAGTTAGGTGTATTAAAGTGACCGTCTCATACCACTTTAAACACATTCCGTATCAATCTACCCCTTTAAACCCCGTAATGTATTATTGAATTGTTTTGTAGTGATTTGTAAATATAAGACTTGCCGAAACCATGATATCAATTGTTCATGTAAACGGATAGGGATATAAACGGATGGTCATGTAGACAAGTCATATGTATATCCATGGATCGGTCAAATCAAGTCATGTTGATATAGATTGTATTTTGGTATAAAAGGATTCATGTTGCATTGGAGTTATATTAAATTGTATACATGGATGGATTGATTCCAGATTAGACTGAAACTCCAACTGAGCCAGACACTTAAACAGAATTGAAGTCCAGAATTAGTTTTTGAGTTATCGGTAACTGCTGCACATGGACGACAGGATTTGTGACTTTTTTCAAGCCAATTATCATTGATAACCCCGTTTTAGTTGTCTACCTTAAAAAGGAAAGCACCCATATTCTCCGACTCCCTGAGTCTCAAGAGAATTGGTCCTGCTTAAACCTATATTTACTAGAGTCCCTATTGTAAATTAATAAACTTGAGGGGGTTTTATGAAAAATAGTTTTGATATATTTTCAAAATAAACCTCAAGTATTTAATTATCGTCTTTAGGGTTTTCATAGATGTAATTTAAAAGTGATGAGATAGTCTAGTGGATATAAACCTAACTTTAATAGTATAGGCTATTTTCATGTAATTTGACTTGTATTGATTCTTGATGCTATTTTCATAATCATTTGTGATTCTTTTCTTTTGATTTAGAAAACATAGAATTATTAAACATATTTAAAATAGATATTTTGAAAAAAAATATATATATATATATATATTAAAAATAAAATTTATTTATTAAATAGAAATCACGTTTTCTTAAAAATTGTAATAAAAATTCCATCGATATCGTATGCTCTGTGAAGAGGTCTGCATCTCGCCCTACTAATCCGATGGATGTGCGATAACCCGCACCAACCAAATCAGATTCCCCAAAATGGGTTGTAAGGACATAATTGTATGGAATTTAATTAAAACAATTTTAAAGAATACGGTTTTTAATAATTTAGGGTATTTTATCGTAAAATTGTATTAGTCCAAAAAATATTGTAAAGAGGCAATCGTGCTATATTATTATGAGTATTGTGATGAGATAGGTCATTACCTCGTGAGTTTTCTAAAGGTAATATGAGTGATATGATGAAATAACGTCAAATAGAAAGTTTGTGGTATTTAACCGTAAAAGTGCAATAAAAGTGTTTTTATATGGAGTTTTGAATTAAAATTTGTTTCTAATTATAGTTTAATATTTAAAAAACTAAGTAAAATGATTTAGATAAATATTCTTAAGAAAAATTGTTAGTTTAAGAAGTTTTAGAGATTGATTTCGGTATAACTCCACTTACCGACATCATTGAAAAGAAGAAATTTTGAGAGGTGAAACGAAAAGAGTAGAGAGGACTTACTGAATTAGTGTAAAGAGAAGAGATGGAGGAAGATTTTGAAAGTGTCACGGTGTCGCCGGATTTGTCCCGAAATGTCGCCGGAACTTGACCTTGGGCTAACTCCACTTGTACAACTTTTTGGACTTAGAAAATTTTAAGAGTTTTGATGCTAGAGTTCAAAATGAGGAGGACAAGGGTGTAGGGTGGTATTTATAAGGTAGAATTAGGGTTTAGGGTAATAAATATGAGAATTAAAATGCATTAAAATTTGATTTTAAAGCTCATTTTAATTCTCTGTTAATGTGTAGAAAAATCAAACAGACTAGGGTTAGTAGGGGGTAGTCCAAGGGGTGCTAGGGAAAAAATTTAAGGCATTAGGGATGGGGGCCGGGCGGCACCGGCCCAGAGCCCAATCTTGCCGGCCATCTTGGTGAGATGGGGTGTAGGATTGCTGCCACGTGTTGGGGTCTGTTTAATTAACAATTTCCACATGTTTGATTTCTGAGACTTTTCATTTTTACGTGTGTTGCACGTGTAAACTTTTGGGTTTCCAAAAAGTTTAAGAGAAAAAATCAGCAAAAATAATATGTGGCTGAGCGGATTCGAACACACGGGCTACGTCACAGCAGTGCAAGGCTTTACCAATGAGCTATAAGTGCTTTCTTGCTATTTTAAAGCAAATCAAATTTATAACTTGTGCTCAGGATTTACAAATACTCCATTTGTACATTAACATTAAAAAATTTGTGTACATTAAAATAGAGTCGTTACATTCTACCCTCCTTAAAAAAAATTCGCCCTCGAAATATACAATTATTTAAGGACAATTTATAAATAAGTGAGGGTATCTTGCATGCATGTCGTCTTCTCTTTCCAACGTTGATTCTCCTGGTGAGTCTTTCCTCCATATCACTTGAACCAAGTTTACTTCCTTGTTCTGAAGTGACTTCACTTTTCTGTCCAGGATTTCAACGGGTTGTTGCTTACAAGATAGGTTCGTCTGTACCGTGAGCTCGGAGTGATCAAGAATGTGACTGGGATCACTCACACACCTTCTGAGTTAGGATATATGGAACACATTGTGCACTCCTTCCAATAAGGGTGGAAGTTCCAAGCGGTATGCCTCTTCTCCGACTCGTTCGAGTATGTTGAACGGTCCAATGTAATTCGGACTTAACTTACCCCTCTTTTCGAAGCGAATCACTCCACGGTTTGGAGAAATCTTTAGAAAGTTCAGACTTGTTTCTGTTGCAAAGGGTGCCATTCCAATACTCGCTTGGTAGCTGTTATTGTATAAAAACTCCACAAGATATAGGTGATGTTTCCACGATCCTCCGAAGTCTAACATACACGCTCTTAGCATATCTTCAAGAATCTGAATCGTTCGTTCAGACTGATCATCTATTTGTGGATGATAAGCTGTGCTAAAGTTCAGACTTGTTTCCATGCTAGCTTGCAAACTCTGCCTAAATTGCGATCGGAATCTGGTGTCATGATCGGAGACAATACAAACCGGTACTCCATGTAATCTCACGACTCCTGCATGAGTTCATGGGTATCAGAGATAGTACACTATGAAAAGTTTAAATCTTACTTAGATTCATGCCTCCATGTATTCTTTGCCAGTGTCTCGGTAGATTGGCCAAATCGAAAGAGAATAAAGTGAGCCGACTTTGTGAGTCGATCCACTATAACCCATACGGTATCGTTGCCTTTTGTGCTGCGAGGAAGAGCAGTCACAAAATCCATGGTAATGTGTTGCCACTTCTATTCTGGGATAGGTAACGGTTAAAGTAACCCAGCAGTCTTGTGATGTTCAGCTTTCACTTGCTGACACACCAAACATTTAGCGACGCTTCTGGCAACTTCATGCTTCATTCCATACCATCAGTAACGTTGCCGCAGACTTTGTACATTTTTTTTATCACCAGGGTGTACTGAATAGGGAGAGCTGTGAGCTTCTTTCATTAACTCTTCCCGAATAGGACCTTGTAGTACACACGATCTACTACCGTATCTCAAAGATCCGTCTTCATGGATGATGAAATCTGTTCTAAGTCCACTTTCTGCTTGTTCTCTGATCTTTTGCAACTTGGCATCACTTGCTTGAACTTCTTTGATCTGATTGATAATTGTAGACTGAACTTGTAAGTTCATCAAACTTGAAGCGTTACTTGGCATGACCACTTCTATCTCCATCTGAAGCAAATCTTGCTGTAGCTTCTACTGTGCGGTGAGATTCATTGATAGTGGTTGATGACTAAGTGCATCAGGTACTACATTCACCTTCCCTAGATGATATTGTAGGTTGATGTCAAAGTCCGCCATGAGTTCTAACCATCTTCTCTGCCGCATATTCAACTCTTTCTGAGTAAACACATACTTCAGACTTTTGTGGTCTGTGTAGATATCTACCCGTTCTCCAAGAAGATAATGACGCCAAATCTTGAGTGCAAAGATAATGGCTGCCAACTCTAGATCATGCGTCGGATAGTTGCGCTCATGAACCTTCAGCTGTCTTGATGCATAAGCTACAACTTTACCGTGCTGATGTAGAACACATCCTAATCCCTTACCGGATGCATCTCAACGTACTACGAAACCTCCAGATTGGTCCGGTATGACGAGAATAAGTGCTGATGTCAATCTTGACTTGAGTTCTATGAAAGTTTGTTCGCATGCTTCTGACCACATGAATTTTTCATCTTTACGCGTGAGCTTGGTCAGGGGTGTTGCAATCTTTGAAAATTCTTCAATAAATCTTCAGTAGTATCCCGCTAATCCCAAGCAACTTCGAATTTCCTTCACTGTCTTTAGTGTTGGCCATTCGCTTACAGCTGATACTTTAGCTAGATCTACGGAGATTCCATCGCCGGATACGATATGTCCGAGAAATCCAACTTGTTCTAGCCAAAACTCACAGTTGTTGTACTTGGCATAGAGTTGACACTGTCGCAAAGTCTCCAGGACAGTTCGTAAATGTTCAGCATGCTCTTTCCAATTCTTTGAATATACTAAGATGTCGTCGATGAATATTACAACGAACCTGTCTAGGTACTCTCAGAAAACTTGATTCATTAGGTTCATGAATATGGTTGGTGCATTGGTCACTCCAAATGGCATTACGAGAAACTCATAATGTCTATAGCGAGTCTTGAATGCCGTCTTCGGAATATCAGACTCTTTGACCTTCACCTGATGATAACCCGAACGAAGATCTAACTTGGAGAAAACACAAGACCCACTTAGCTAATCGAACAGATCGTCGATTCGCGGTAGTGGATACTTGTTCTTTATCGTGACTTCGTTCAAAGATCTATAATCAATGCACATTCTGTATGAACTTTCCTTCTTCTTTATAAGCAAAACTGGAGATTCTCAACTTGAAGTACTGGGACGAATCCATCCTTTCTGCAGAAGTTCGTCCAGCTGAGTACGGACCTCCTTCAAACCTTCAGGGCTTAACCGATACGGTGCTTTGATCACTGGTTGTACACCAGGTACTACATCAATTCCGAATTCAAGAGCTCGATCGGAAGGCAAACCTGATATGTCTTTAGGAAATACATCGTCGAACTCTCGAACTACCTCTGGCTTGTCTTCTCCTACCTGTAGAGTTGCAATCACTGCCTTCTTCAGTTTTTATTTGTAGGTAGTAGGCTCCAGGGTATGGTCTCCACTTTTGAAATAAAAGACCGGATGCTCTGGAATCTCGAACACTACCCTCCTTTGACGACAGTCGATGGTAGCGTAGAAAGTTCCTAGCCAATCCATACCCAAAACTACATCGAAGTTCGGTATGTCCAGCACCTTGAAGTTGGCATAGAATTCTCTGCTGCAGATGAACACTAGACACAGGTCGTATCCCATTGTTGCATTTAGAACGCCGTTCCTTAAACTGGCATTCCAGTTGGATACAAGCGGTGTGACTGGAATTGCATGAGTTCGGTCGAACCGTTGTGACATAAAGCAATGAGATGCTCCAGTATCGAAGAGTGCTAGTCCAGGAAGTGAAGCTACTAAAATCGTACCTAAGTTATGTGGGATAGGTTTTAGGTTTAGGAAAAGATATATGGATGTAAACAAGTATTTAATAGATTTGAAAGATGGGAAGTTACCAGTGATGACTTGGTTAGTGACTTCAGCTTCTTCCATGGTCATTGTGAAAGCCTGTCGCTTAGGTACATTCCTCCTTACGGAAGGAGCATTCCTCTGTCCGTTCTTCTGTCCTTGACGAGGAGGAGGTGCAGTAGGTCCACGAGAAGGTGGAGCTGTGAAACCAAGACGTGGTGCAGGTGCTTGAATAGCTGGCCGCTGCGGATAAGTGATTGCTGGTATTGGTGCCTGATACTGATTGAGTCTTTGAGGACAAGACCTAATATCATGTGTGGTTGAGCCACAGACTAAGCAGAGGCGATTAGCATGCCTACAATCCTTTGCCAGGTATCCATTCCTTTTGCAATAAAAGCAGAAATCTGGACTGGGCCAGTTAAAAGGTACTCCCGGTCTCCTGGGTACAAACAGTGGCCTTGAAGAGGCTCCTCCTACTATCTAAGTAGCAGGGCGCTTCACACCGGAAGATTAATGTCTGCCTTTCTTCTTCACTACTGCCTCGTATCGACGGGCAGCTTTCAGAGCTAGGTCATGGGTTGGGAAATCCCCTGTAGCTAAAGAAGCTTGGATCTCTGGGTCCAACCGTTGCTGAAATCGTCTGCCCTGATCTCAGCAGTCGGAATGAGGTGTGCCGTGAATCTGTTACGGTCTTGTGTTAGCTGTATAGTATGTGATATAAAATCGAATATTAATACATATCTTACCTTCTCAACATAGTGAACTCGGCATCATACTCATCCACAGGTCTGCTCCACATAGAGCCTTGTTATAAGTGGATGAATTGCTGCTTCATGTCGAATCGGGCAGTCTCTGGAAAATACTTCGCGTCAAACATGTCGTGAAAAGTCTTCCATTCGATCAGCTGGGCAAGAAGGCTTTCTTCCGCCTTCCACCATACTCGGGCGTTGTCTGTGAGTTGCAGCTTCGCAACCCTTACCCAAGCAATGTCTGGCACTTGTGCTGCTGCCAGATCGTTCTCAATTGATTGAGCCCATTCTTCAGCTTCCAAAGGGCTCTCTTTTCCAGAAAATTACTTCGAATGCAGTGCCCGGAACTGCTTCACTCCGGATGCTTCTACTTCTGGACGGTTCATTAGTATCGCAGTCTGTTGCTGCTGTCCTTCTATGAGGCTCTTAATAGCCTCAAGCAGTACCGTCTGCTCGTTGATCGGAGCTACAACGGTAGGTGTAAGTGGAAGAGATGGCGGTGTGGTGTTGCCGATCACGTTGGTGCTAGTATTGTTCGGGGAATCCATAACCTTGAAAGAAAAATAGGGTTAGGATAGATTCAAGGAATATGAAATATAAAGAATGTTTAGTTGCTGAGTCTTATAATTCTTGTGTTATATTGCTTAGGTTTCCATGCAGAACTGACCCTGCATGGTAGGGTTCCATGCAGAACTGACCTGCATGGGCCACCAACAAAACATGTCACGCCCCGCTTCCCAGAGTACGGTAAGGAGACGTGACGGGTCACACGACGTATTTACTCAGAAATAAACACGCTAAGCGTATATAAACAATATAATGTAAATGTACACAAGAAAGACATGAGATGTAAATGAACAGCAACTTTTATTTATTAAACATTCTTTACAATATAATGCTGGAAAGTAAATACAAGACTGGAAAGCAATGCCTAAACAATGGAATGAAACTGAAAATAAAAGTATATACAAGTGTCTAGAGTTCTGGGTCTTCTGAGAACTGCTCCAAGTCGTCTGAGCTGGACTCGATCTCCAGAGAGTCGGGTCCTCCTGACAACATTTCAAAAAAAGAATAGAAAAGGAATGTCTTCAGCGAACAATCGCTCGGTAAGTCCCAAAGAGATATAGAAATAGACTGAACCGGTAAAGAGAAGATATCTGGTATAATGTTGATAGTTATGTTAACGCAATTGTTTGTAGCTTGGTACAGAATATGCCAGTGTATACGAGAGGAGTGCAGCTTACCCCGTAGATTATGGTATAAGGAGTACAAGGCCCCGTCAAAACCCACGGGACAACGGCAATGGATATTCAGGTTATATGTATTAAAGTGACCGTCTCATACCACTTTAAACACATTCCGTACCAATCTACCCCTTTAAACACCGTAATGTATTATTTTATTGTTTTGTAGTGATTTGTAAATATAAGACTTGCCGAAACTATGAGATCAATTGTTCATGTAAACGGATAAGGATATAAACGGATGGTCATGTAGACAAGTCAAATGTATATCCATGGATCGGTCAAATCAAGTCATGTTGATATAGATTGTATTCTGGTATAAAAGGATTCAGGTTGCATTGGAGTTATATTGAATTGTATACATGGATGGATTGATTTCAGATTAGACTGAACTCCGACTGAGTCAGACACTTAAACAGAATTGAAGTCCTGAATTGGTTTTTGAGTTATCGGTAACTGCTGCACATGAACGGCAGGATTTGTGACTTTTTTCAAGCCAATTACCATTGATAACCCCGTTTTAGTTGTCTACCTTAAATAGGCAAGCACCCACATTCTTCGGCTCCTTGAGGCTCAAGAGAATAAGTCCCGCTTAAACCTATGTTTACTAGATTCCTTATTGTAAATTAATAAACTTGAGGGGGTTTTATGAAAAATAGTTTTGATATATTTTCAAAATAAACCTCAAGTATTTAAATATCGTCTTTAGGATTTACATAGATGTAATTTAAAAGTGATGAGATAGTCTAGTGGATATAAACCTAATTTTAATAGTATAGGGCATTTTCATGTAATTTGACTTGTATTGATTCTTGATAGTATTTTCATGAACTTTTGTGATTCTTTTCTTATGATTTAGAAAACATGGAATTATTAAACATAATTAAAATAGATATTTTGATAATATATATATATATATATATATTAAAAATAGAATTTATTTATTAAATAGAAATCATGTTTTCTTAAAAATTGTAATAAAAATTCCATCGAGAACGTATGCTCCGTGAGGAGGTCTGTATCTCGCCCTACTAGTCCGATGGATGTGCGATAACCCACACCAACCAAATCGGATTTCCCAAAATAGGTTGTAAGGACATAATTGTATGGAATTTAATTAAAACACTTTTAAAGAATACGGTTTTTAATAGTTTAGAGTATTTTATCGTAAAATTGTATTAGTCCCAATAATATTGTAAATAGGCAATCGTACTATGTCATGATGAGTGTTGTGATGAGATAGGTCATTATCTTGTGAGTTTTCTAAAGGTAATATGAGTAATATGATGAAGTAATGTCGGATAGAAAATTTGTGGTATTTAACCGTAAAAGTGCAATAAAAGTGTTTTTATATGGAGTTTTGAATTAAAATTTGTTTCTAATTATAGTTTAATATTTAATAAACTAAGTACAATGATTAGGTAAATATTCTTAAGAAAAATTGTTAGTTTAAGAAGTTTTAGAGATGGATGTCGGTATAACTCCACTTACCGATCGACATCATTAAAAAGAAGAATTTTTGAGAGGTGAAACGAAGAGAGTAGAGGGGAATTACTGAATTAGGGTAAAGAGAAGGGATGGAGGAAGATTTTGAAAGTATCGTGGAGTCGCGGTGTCGCCGAATTTGTCCCGAAACGTCGCCGGAACTTGATCTTGGGCTAACTCCAATTGTACAACTTTTTGGACTTAGAAAATTTTGAGAGTTTTGATGCTAGATTTCAGAATATGGAGGACTAGGGTGTAAGATGGTATTTATAGGGTAGAATTAGGGTTTAGGATAATCAACATGCGAATTAAAATGCATTAAAATTTGATTTTAAAGCTCATTTTAATTCTCTGTTAATGTGCAGGAAAATCAAAAGACTAAGGTTGGTGAGGGGAGTCCAAGGGGTGCTAAGGCAATAATTTGAAGGCATTAGGGACGGGGGACCCGGCGGCGCCGGCCCAGAGCCAGATCTCGCCGGCCATCTTGGTGAGATGGGGTGTGGGATTGCTGCCACATATCTGGGTCTGTTTAATTAACAATTTCCAAATGTTTGATTTCTGAGACTTTTCATTTTTACGTGTGTTGCACGTGTAAACTTTTGGGCTTCCAAATTTTTTTTAAAAAAGCAGCAAAAATAATATGTGGCTGATGGGATTCAAACACAGGGGCTACGTCACAACAGTGCAAGGCTTTACCGTTGAGCTACAAGTGTTTTCTTGCTGTTTTAAAACAAATCAAATTTATAACTTGTGCTCAGGATTTACAAATACTCCATTTGTACATTAACATTAAAAAAATTCTGTACATTAAAATAGAGTCGTTACACGACGTCAACAAAGACCCAAGGGTCAAAGCAAAAGTGGAGTCACGGCAAAATTTTAGCTCTGAGTCTCAACGGTTCATATACAACCTAGAGACTATCTCGACATTCCCCCTCATTTTCGCAGGATGCGGATGTAACTACTAAACGAAATTAGGGCGATGGCATATTTCTAGCTCCGGACTTCAATTATAATACATACAGCATAGAAGTCTTACAGATGTCTACCCTACTTCAGCAAAGAATCGGCGCGACATCGTCAAAACAAAAAATGAAGCAACAACATATTCCCAGTTTCAAGTCTCGACGGCAACTCTTATAAAGCCTAAAAGACTATCGGGGATCATCCCACACCAGTGCGGAGCGGTTATGACTCATCGGGGCTCCAAATTAACCTCAAGTAAAAAGCGACATGGCAAATTCCCAACGCTTGCTCTCTCGACGATAATATAACCTAAAGAGATTACTTGAAGACGTTTTGTCCAGCCTCCGAAGGGATCAGAGACATGAAAGTTGTGGGGCTACTCGAAAAACAGCTTAAAGACCGCATATCGAGGAATATATCAGCCAACGCGACGGTACCACGGACCAAAACACTAGTATCACAAAACCTAACAGACGTCTGTCGTAAAGAATGGAGGTTATCTATAAATAACGTTAAGACAAATTTGCCTGTAAACCTAAGGGAGGCAAACTAAAAAAACTCCGGAATGAGTACATAAACTAGAAACTCCGAAACGAGTGAATAAACTATAAACTCCGAAATGATTACATAAACTAGAGACTCCAAAACGAGTGAATAAACTACAAACTCCGAAATGAGTGTATAAACTAGAAACTCCGAAACGAGTGAATAAACTACAAACTCCGAAATGATTACATAAACTAGAAACTCCGAAATCAGTGAATAAACTACGGGCTCCGAAACGAGTAAGTAAACTAATTAGCGCCACATTAAGACATCAAAACACAGATGAGCGCATGCAAAAAGTGTATATTCTTTATTCACGAATCAAAGTGTTTAAGAGATGTAATTAATAAAAAAGGGGGAATACAATTGCAATTGTTAAGAAGGCCGGGCTTTCAACAAATTGGCAACCTGCTCACGAGCTCCCTGCAGCTCCTCCTCGCATGCTACTACAGGGGCCAGCCCCGCTTCAATTTAAGCCCGCTGTTGCAAGCATGATGAAAGTTTCTCAGCAATTTTGTGCTTGGCAACCTCGCAATCTTGCATGCCCCGCTCGGTAAAATTGAGGTTCTGCCTCAGCGACAGCCCATTAGAAATACATTGTTGGAGGTTTTCGAAAATAACTTGCAGCTGCACGGCATTTGCTTTGATCTGGGCGCGCAATTGGATGGATTCGCCGGAAGCTGTCTTATGCTCATTTTGCTTCAGAGGCAACTTTTGTTCAAAATATTGAATGGAATCGGCACTTTGCTCGATCCACGCAACCCGCTGAGCTTTCAAGGTCAATACTTCAGGATTGAGATGCTTGAGCTCGATCCCATGCAGACAAGCCTCGATCCCATGGAGACAAGCCTCGATCCGCTTACAATAATTAACCCAAATGCCGACGAAATCTTCGTTGTGGAAATTCACAAGCGTCGCCAGCATAGGGTTGACTTCGTCAGCGAAATCTGCGGTAGAAGTGAGAGCCTCGGTATCAAGATCTTCGATAAATTCATTTAACATCCGCCTGCTAGTCACCGCGCCCCTAGAAGATTGACGCTTAGCAAAAGTCCCCGTAGGCATAGGAATGCGAGACTCAAAAGGAACCGAAGCCGGTGTAGCTGCTGAAAAATAAATCATGCACGAATAAGGGTCAGATTTCAACTTGAAAAATAAAGAAAAAAACTGATGGATGAGATCTACCGTACCAGCTGTTGAAAGTGGCAAGACAGGGAGCACAGGAGGCTCAGCTATTCCTTCACTCCCTCCCTCGAGCCGTGATACTGTGGTCAATATGAGTAAAGCTTAGCAACGGAAAGTTTACTCATGAAAAGATGAAACACCAAGCGAAGAATATACTAACCAATGCCACAAGGGGGAATGAATTCCGATTGGAAGGCAAAATGCAGGCTTAACACCTGGTGTAAGTGATCAAAGAGCACTCCTGCAGGATTGCGACAATATATGGTTAATGCAAGAAAATGATATCTACACTGAAACAAAGAAATGACAAATCTTCACCTTCCAGAATTCGGGGAGACGCGGAAGAGAGGGGTGGAACCGTGATAGTCAGGGCAATGATCGGCGGTAATTCTTCAGTCAGTACAGCATCAGGGTTCACCACGCCTATACTCAGAATAAAGAAGATATCATTAGAGATACCTAGCGGGATTAAAAACTCAAAGATAATAACTCAAGGAGTGCCTGAAAGGGCAGAAACCAAGACAGTGCCCGAAGCGTCACTAGTTGTGACGGCTTCCTCTATTTCCATTGGTAAAGTGGATTCAGCATCCACACCTTCATCCCCTGACTCAATAAGGGCCGTCGTAATGCTTGCATCATCTGCCGATACCAAGGATCCACAGAGAGAAGAAGCGGCAGTCGGAACAATCCCAGATTCCAAAGGAAGATTTGCCACTTCAGCCTCTTTAATCACCGGCACTTCACCTGCCATGCCATCACCTAAATTTGGCCGTGTTAAAAAAAATGTGTGTTATGATTCAAGAAAAAGGTTGTTACTAAGGACCGTGCGGTTTTCTACCTTGAAGTAGCCGTTCAACCTTTTCTCGAGCCGCACGCGCAACCTGTTTATAGGCAGTGGACAGGGCAGAAGGAACGTCCACCATAGGAATGCCAGAGGGTTGA
This sequence comes from Agapanthus africanus, assembly GCA_030015575.1. Lineage (NCBI taxonomy): Eukaryota > Viridiplantae > Streptophyta > Magnoliopsida > Asparagales > Amaryllidaceae > Agapanthus > Agapanthus africanus. Next base: position 209,277,223 of record CM057342.1, read on the forward strand.
CTATTACTCGAACCTGCGCCCGTGGCCAAGATAGCCTGACATTCCCTCGCAGCGTGCTTTCTACGCTTCCTCTCAGCCTGGGCCGTATGAACCGATCTCCTCAAAACTTCTGACAGGCAGACAGCGTCATCCAAATCGGGCTCGACCTCTGGATCCGCTGTGGCATCCATCATCAGCTGCTTCAGCAACGCCTTCTGTGGTGGCCTTGGGAAGGCCTCAGCCGTAGTCGGTGGCTCTGAAGGCTTTTCTGCATCACCACCCAGGATTGACATTACACTCGGAACAACCTAGGTTATGGTGCTTCCTGTAATAGGATAAAGAAAAGAGTCAGGTCATGAATAAAAGGAACTAAAGATGTAAAGGCGTAGTGAAACAAATCATACCAAGGCACAGAGCCACTCCTCCTCCTCAAACGTCTTAAGGGACGCCAAGAGAGCCTCTTCAGCAGAAATGCCTATTAAGGAAGAGAGTGTTAATAAAGCGTAATAAATTCAAAAAAGGGGGGAATATATACAGGAGAGTATAAACGAAGTATACCGGACTCCGTAATAGAGGCTAATGCTGCTTGTTCACGGGCCAGTCGTTTGGAAACTTCAATGGCAGCCTGAAGATTGGTATCGGTCACAGGCGCATCGAACAGACCATCATTGGTGCCATACTCTCACAAGCCCTCGCTATAAGGAGCATGAGTCTCCTGGCCGAATACGACATCAGTAGAGAATAAGGATTTCTTCTTCTTCTGCGAACTGGCACCAACAGCCGATGATAAGAGCTTTCGGTTAACAGGCTTCTTTGGACGGTGGGTCCCGATCTCCAAACCAATGCCCGATTCCGGAGACACCACGGTTACTGCTGTCGCAGGAACATCCGGTCGAAGCTTACTAGGAAAAGCGCACGGGGCTATAACTGTGGTGATCTCTCTCAAAGAAGGGAACACGACTGCCCATTGCTTCAGTGGGACCGCTGGATTACTGGTTTGGACAGCATCCTTGTTGTCAAGCAGCAGCCGCCTCTCCTCCTTGATGACAGCACCCGTTGCATGATGATACCAAGCAACGTAAGCATTCGAAGCCTTTGGAATATAACTCGGCTCACTGATGAGGAAATGGGACCCCGTATTTAACAGCATAAAATGATACGCCGCACTGCGAACGCCCTCTTCCGTAGCAACCGGATCAATCAGGAACGCCTCGAGAGGAACGCTTTGGTTGTAACCCGATTGCTGGGCAAAGCGATGCGGGTTATACCTCATAAAAAGCACCGAGGCATTCTGTCTAAATACCAGAAAACCTGGCCTGATAGAATACAGGTGCACAACCTCTCGAGCCCTCAACACAGAAGCCCCGTCTTTGAAAACATCATGTAACGGTTGGATCACTTTGGAAGATTCTTTGATGATGGTCAGGACTTTATCGACAAAGGTCATGTTGTCCCCAACCATGCGTGGGCGAAGGAGCAATCGCCGAGCCTCCCACTGTGTCGGGTCTAGAGCAGAAGCGTCGACTAGGTGCATGACCCGGGGAAAATTGTAGCCTTCGTAAAATCGGGGTCGTTTATGAACACCAAAAGCACTCAGCACGTGCATCTCGATCCATGAGGTGAAGTAGTGTAATGGGAAATTTACGGGCTTTACCTCCGGCTGAGTAGTGTCGGCTGCTAAACTCAGGCCATGATATAAATGAGCCAGTCCCGCGACCCCAATATCCATGCGCGTCCCCACGGCGATGCGATGAGCTGAATAAAAGACAGGTGATCTATATAGCGGGGGTGCATCGGAAGTGCAAACTAACTCAGCCACAAGCCGATAAACACTATGAAGAACGTCTCCTCATCAATGTCCGGAGCGGCAATCTCTGCGAAGGGGGCGACTGGAGTATACGGAATAAAGAAGTTCTTTAGATCTGCCTCTGCGGTCGGCAAGTTGTCCGAACCAAATCCGAACGGGTCGTCCAGTTTGGCGAACTTCGCAGCTTGTTTAGACAGAGCCTTCGGACAAAGAAAACGGGCGATGAAATCTGTGAAGCTAACTCCGTATCCACCAGACTCCAGGAATAAGCTCTCGTACATGTTCAACACTTTGATCAAGCTTGGAAACTGGTGTTGAACGACATTCTCCAGAGTAAGACCTATTACCACTGATTTGGTGGCAAAGATATACTCGTCGGGAAGAAGTATCTCCTTATAATGTTCCCCTCTGACGGGTAATCCAGATATCTCCGCAAACTCCTCCAATGAGATTGAAACCTCCCGATCCGATAAGAGAAATGTGTGGGTCGAGATGTTCTATTGTTCCAGAAAAGATTTGACCCACCACACATGAGGAGTGTGGTAGTGAAAGAGGGATGCATAGATCGCAGGATACAGCCCGGTTTTCAAAAGCAGCGATTTCTTAGCCGACAAGATATATCGGGCCCACTGCAAATAGCCAGCCAAATGACGGGAAGTCATTCCTATCATGTAAACTTGCCCCTAAGGACGCGACTCTCCTTGGCATATGCGTCTCCCTAAAATGTCTAGGGCTATCGGCGGCTGCACTGATATTGATGACATGGAAGGCTGAAGACGACCTTCCGAGGTCCAGCTGAGCTCTTCTACTGCGTAAGTTACCAGCGGCGGGTCAGCATAATGGATCGCTTGGATCGGTTCCAAAGGCGCTACGCAAGTAAAACTGCGCCGACCCCAGATAATTTGACTGTACCATGACCCCCACAGATGAAGAGACTTTTGCTCTGGGTCATAGTCCCGAATAAGTGCGAAAACTTCTCGATCTGTAGGTGCGTCGGTGAAAGCACTCTCCGAGCGAACGAAGGGGAAGAAGGAATCGGAAGCCATAGTACCTGCAGAAAAAAAAAGAAGAGATGTTAATTATTAACACAATGTTCAAGAGTTTAACATTTTTATTACACCGAGAATTATACCGCGTGGTAAAAGTCACCACAGTTCAAAGGGAAAGGGACAAGGGGCCCCACAAAATCAAGGTAATACCCCCACCAATGATGAGGTAGTCATTCATTGTAAGAATCCATAAGGATTCTCATTTAATGAGAAAATCTCATTGAACTATGGAGTTAAACTCCCTCGAGAAATGTGTTCTATAAATAGATTTCAAAAGAATTTCTTTAAAAGAAATTTTTCTCAGAGCCAAGCTCTGTAGAACAATGGGATAAAATCCCAGAAGTCCACTTAGGAAATGGAATTAAATTCAAAATAACTTTCAAAAATCAAATTTAGTAACAGAGTAAAACCCTAAAGATCTTTAAGACCTATGGTCTACTCAAATAAAAGTTTTAGATCTCTAAGAGAGAAGAGCAAAGCTCTGTTAATGGGTTAAAAAACCCTAGAACATGAAGTGATTCTTTCAAGAGTTTCTTCAGGAGTTAAATCATGGTCATGATTATTACCAATTTTGACAGAGTTTTAACTCTAAGGGGAGTTTCTTTGGACAGAGATCTGAACTCTGAAAAGAGAATTAAATTCTCAAGGAAGGAAGAAGACTCAAGAGGATGAGAGAAACAACATTCATCTCAAGGGCCAAAGGCCCTATTTATAAAACATAAGAAGACGGTTCAACTCCCCAGAAGATCAAACAGTGGAAAAGGTGACACCGCTGTACTCACGTGTGAGCCACGTGAGCGCAACGGTGGGGGGCATTTGTTTCCCCTAATAAAAGAGCAAAGCTCTGTTCCAAATTAATGAGGCAGCGCCTCACGTGCCCACCACAAGGGCGCCAGCACCAGATCCAATTTTTTAGGATTAAATCATATGGTGGCGCCTCACGTGCTCCTCACGCGAGTGCCAGTGTGCAAAGCACAAAAGAATCTATTAAATTAAATAAGAGCTAAAACTCTCATATAGCGCCGCACGTGCTCCTCATGCAGGGCGCCGGTGTACAAAACACAAAAGAATCTATTAAATTAAATAAGAGTTAAAACTCTCATATAGCGCCGCACGTGCTCCTCACGCGGGCGCCAGTGTGCAAAGCGCAAAAGAATATATTAAATTAAATAAGAGTTAAAACTTTCATATAGCGCTGTAAGTGCTCCTCACGCGGGTGCCAGTGTGCAAAGCACAAAGGAATCTATTAAATAAGAGTTAAAACTCTCAGGTGGAGCTTCACGTGCACAACACGTGAGCGCTGGCGTCCAGCTAGAATTAAATTCTACTCTCTGTTAAACAGAGCCGTTGGATCAAAGATCCAACGGAGATGATAAATCATCAAAAATACAGAATTAAATTCTGTCGGGAGAAAACATTCCCCAAATCTTTCTAAAAAATAAGAAATATACTTTCGGTTGGATCAGAGAATAAAATTCTATTTTGGGATATATTCCCTCAATCTTTCTAAATAAGAAAAATTGCTCTCTATAAAACGGAGAATCCTTGGATTAAAAATCCAATGGTGATTAAAAATCATCATTTCATAGAATAAAACTCTGCATATGGGAAAATATTTCCCCAATCTTGTTAAAAAACAAGAAAATATGTTCTATGAAACAGAAACCCTTGAACTAATGATGGGTAAAATTCCCCAAATCAATTAGAATCTCTCAATGAGAGATGTCTTCAAAGCTAATTAACAAATTGCCTCTACTATATAAAGGACCCAAGACTTCAAGTCTGATATAGAGAAACCCCCCGATAAGCTTCTAAAAAAAGAGACAGAAAGCATCAAAAGGAGCAGAGAATTAAATTCTCAAGGAAGAAGATTTCCCTCCTCAAAACTCTAGGTAAATAAAAAAATAGATATCAAAACATCTCATTTGCCTATTGAAGGGTTTAACCCTTTTAAAAGAACTTAATTCTTTCTCTGGATCTGAGATCCGTGAGACAAGTTTCCCACAATTTGAGAATTTAATTCTCATCGGGAAGAACTTGTTCTTGAGAATCAAAGATTCAGAAGAGAACCAGAAATTGAGTTCCTCAAAAACAAAAGCATACAAGAGAAACCTAGTTCTTATAAAAGAACTTAGTTCTTAAAAATGAAGCTTGATCCTATATCTTCAAAACAAAGATCCTGGTGATCGTTAATGGGCAAAAATGCCATCAACAGAGAAGAAAAGAATTTAGCGCCCCACGTGCTTCCCACGTGGACGCCTCTAAAAGCGCCTAGCATCACGTGCTCCTCACGTGAGCGCCATAAAAGAGAAGAGTTCTTAGCACTCATTGGGCAGCGCCCAGCGCCGCACGTGAAAATCATGAGGGTGCCATAAAGTGCTCAGCACTCCATTAAAAAAAAGAGCCAAACGGCTGAGTGTTCAACACTCATTGGGCAGCGCCTCACGTGCTCCCCACGTAGGCGCCGCAAAAAAGAAGAAAAGAGTGCTTAGCACTTCACAGGCAGCCCAAAACGGCTGAGTGATCAACACTCATTGAGCAGCTCTCAGCGCCCAACGCCTCACGCGCTCCCCACGTGGACGCCATAAAGAGTGCTTAGCACTCCATATAAAGACAAAATGAGTAAAGTGTTCAACACTTATTGGGTAATGCCCATGACTGAAAGCTCTACATGATTATACATGGGCGTCAGAACTCATATAAGTGCTCGGCAGTTTTTGCATAAAAATAGAGATTAAATAAACCGAACCCAAATAAGTGCATAGCACTGTTTCAAAAAAAATGCGGAGAGTAAGCAGACTAAAATCCAAATTGGCCAAGTTCCTAAAGTCTTGCAACTGAGTCCAAATGCTCTGTTGCTGGGTCTTAAATAAAGAAGATCCTAAAATGTTGTTAAGTGGATCTTAGTCTCAAATTGGACTAACGTATCCTTAACAAAAAAAAATCAATCGAGCCCATATGCTCTTGATTTCCAAGGTCTCAAATATGACCAAAAATTCCTGAGTCCACAACAACCCCTTTAAGGGTACATCTCTTCACACCTCTAATACATGTCGTTGTAATTTCTCAACGTTCTCAGAAAGGTGGCGGGTCCCGACTACCAACAACTTCTTCCCTTGATGCACTTCCAAACTGACGTGCATACCTCAAATCGGATTATGCCCCAAATTGGGAACATTCCATATCTCCATTGTTTACTCTACCACATAATAAATACACGTGCGCACAAGATGAATGAAGGACCGAAATGTCCTTAAACTAATATTCGCCCCCAAATACGGCGACAAAGGACCGAAAATCCTTAAACTAATATTCGCCCCCACCCAAATACGGCGATAATGGACCGAAATGTTCTTAAGCTAACATTCGTCCCCAAAACGTGAATATTGGACCGAAACGTCCTTAAACTAACATTCATCCCCAAAACGGGAATGTAGGACCGAAACGTCCTTAAACTAATATTTCGCCTCAAACATGGCGATATTGGACCGTGATGTCCTTAAACTATAAACGAGCTCAAATGCTCATATGTTTTAGTTGATTTTAATCTCAAATCAGATTAACGATCCTAAAATCAACCCAAACCCAAATTTAAAAATATACGGATTTAGACTAATCCACGCCCTACGGGCGACGACAGAAACTAGTCTCCGTATACAATCCACGGGCAACCTAAACAAACAAAAACACACACGACACGAAATGAACTTCTGGAGCAGAAGAAAGTGGTTATCACAATGCGGTAACGTAATTGACTGCAGGGGCTTGCGCCTGCAGAGAAGACCGTCCCCATAATCAAAACCCCTCACAAACGAGGGGAATCTGATAAAGTCTGCTACAGCGGTCGCATCCGTCCAAACCTCCAATATACGGTGCCATAAATCAACTTGGCATCTTCGGAGATGTGGACGGATAAATCCAAATAGCATCTGCCCCCAGGATTCAGGCCAGACGTCCCGGTCCGTCTTCCGGCGGTGAACAATTACGCTACGATTTATTATTATATTATTTGTTGATTATTATAATTGCTTACAATCGAATCATATTATTTGTTGATTATTATAATTGCATGAGATTTGGTGATATTATTATTTTCTATTGCTAGTTGTAAATGAAAGAAGCATGTGTGGGGCGCAGGGTTTTCAGATTTAAAAAAAACATGTTCAAATTGCCAACGGTTCTATCCGTTATCAAATCTTAATTAGTAACGGTTATAACCGTTACCATATCATTTGGTAACGGTTAACTGGAAGTTGATATCTGAAACATATTAGATAGCAGTTACAATATGTAACGACCATATCTATGGTAACGGTGCTAACCGTTACCAAATGATATCTGTCGTAACGGTTCCAACAGTTACCATATATGTTGTAACGGTAATAACAATTACCTGATAGGTGTCCTTACTCTGATATGTTTTAGATATCTGTTACTATATTGGCAACGACAACATATATTGTAACGGTTCCAACCATTACCTTATTGGGTATATCGTAATGGTTAAAACCGTTACCGTATTTCAGGTGACGAGGTTTTTCTTAACGGTTGTGAAACGGTTAGAACTATTACCCGAAGACACACTCTGTTGTAGTCAGAAATGTTGATGCATATTATAAGAAACAAAAAGGAAAAGAAGAAAAGAAGAAAAAAGAAAAATTAGAAGCAGAAGGTGTGTGTGTGTGTCAGGAATTAGTGTCCTGTACAATTTATACGAGAAACAAAAGGCTAACAACTGTGAAATTCATTTCAGATCATTCAATGGTTGTTTGACAAAAATGAATTGAAGCTTTGTAATATTCCGACAATTAATGAAGGAGAATACATTAACTGAGAACATGCATGAAAAAAAGAAGACTGATAATTCTTTTACTTTAATATCACTACTACAGTAATCGCTTGCACCTGCGGATTTAGCCGTAGGGGCAAACCACTATCTCTACGGATATATCCGCAGAAACATAAAATTCCTCCATAGGTCCAAAGGCCGCAGGTGCAAGTCTTCGGCTTGAACATACCCCTACGGAGTAATAATTGCCCCTACATTGTAACCCATAGGGACAATTATCCCTACAGATTATTCCGTAGGGACATAATCTTTATTTAATTTATCTGTTTATAAAATAAAATACTTGCTGTTTCCCCCAATCAGAGCAAAGCTCTGTTTGAATTTCAAAAATTCAAAAATTAAAGCAACGCTTCAAATTCCTTGCGCTGCGCGCAACGCGCCACGTGTCAAAAGAAGACACGCCAGCGCAGCGCCCAAGGCAGCGCACCCAATCAGAGCAAGGCTCTATTTAAAATAAAAATAAAGGAAGCAACGCTTCAGCTGATTTGCGCTCTGCGCTGCGTGACACGTGGCAGCGTAGTGGCGCTGCGCTCTGCGCTGCGCGACACGTGGCAGCGCAGTTGTGCTGCACTCTGTACTGCTCGACACGTGTCAAGAGCAGGTGCGCTTGCGCCAAACAGAAAAATTCTGAAAGATCATTCTGATCTTATTAAAACAATAAGATTCTCTCCTGTAAAACAGGAGCCCTTGGATCAAAGATTCAACGGTAGGGAAAAATCCCTAAATCACTCAGAGAAAGATCTCTTTAACTGATTTAACAAATCAAATGGCACTATAAAAAGGCCCCTAGACTCCAAGTCTAAAAGACATTGAAACACAGAGAATTCACAGAGCTCTTCTAAGAACTTTGAGAAGAATTCAGAAAGAAAGAAAGAAAAGGGTAAAAACCTTTAGAAAAAGAAGAATTTTCTTCTGAAAAGATCAATGATCTAAGAACAAGATAAAAAATCTTCAATAAAAAAAGATAATATTAATAAAAAGAAGTAATTTACTTCTTCTTTAGATCTTTCTGATCTAAATAAAGGCATTGCCTTTTGATGAACCATTGGTTCTGGAATCTTAGAAGATTCTCTTCTTTGATCCAAAATCGGATCAAGATATTAAACAGTGCCCCGCACTTGAAAAATTGCACTGTTGCGCTCTCGGGTTGGCGCAAGCCACCAGAGAGCGCCACGTGTCAGCCCCAGAACAGACTGCGCTATGCGCTTCTAAAATAGAGCACTGCTCTCATGAATTGGCGCAAACCACCAAAGAGCGCCACGTGTCAGCCCCAGAACAGACTGCGCTATGCGCTTCTAAAACAGAGCACTGCTCTCATGAATTGGCGCAAGCCGTCAGAGCACGCCACGTGTCAGCAGCGCAACAGCGCAGCGCACTGTCGCAGCGCACTGCGCTAGCAGACTTGCGCTCACCAGAGCATGACACGTGTCACTTCCATATGGACTTGCGCTTTACGCTCCTCAATTGGCGCGAAGCGCCTGACAAGCCACGTGGCGCTTTGTCAGACTAATTAATGCAGCGCATTATTAAAGGGCAGAGCCCAATTAAGAGGCCCAATTGACCAAAACAAATGCTCTGCATTATAAAAAAGGGGACATAGCCCAATTTAAAAAGCCTAACAGGCCAGAATAAAATGCAGTGCAGGGGCAGAGCCCTAATAAAGGCCTAATAGGCCAAATGCAAATAAATGTTGAATATTCTTAACTGGACATAGCCCAATTCTGGCCGTAAGTCCTCAAATTAAAATTGACCGAGCACGACTGTTCTCTTAATCAATTTACACGCGGTTCAAGGGTACATCTCCGAATTCCTCTGATATTTGTCATTGTAATCCTTCAACGTCTTCAGAGAGGTGACGGGTCTCGACAACCACATATTGATACGGACTGCGGGGTCCTTAAACTCGTGGACCGAAACGTCCTTAAACTAATATTTGTCCCAAAATGGGAACGTTGGACCGAAATGTCCTTAAACTAATGTTCGTCCCCAAATGGGAATGATGGACCACCATGTCCCTAAACTGGAAATCGACCGCAATGTCATTAAACTAAACAACAGAGCCAATTGCTCTCTTGTCGGATTCAAACGATCCCGTTAAGTTGATCTGAGTCTGGAGATTAAGCTCACGTATCCTTAACGAACGTTTAAGTTGATCTTAGCCTCAATAGGGCTAACGTATCCTTAAACTAAAACCCCAAACCCAAATCTAAGTAAATACGGATTTGGACTAATCCACGTCCTACGGGCGAAGACATAAATTAGTCTCCGTATACAATTCACGGGCAACCACAAACAAAACAAACACCGACGACATGAAGTGAAATTCTGGAGAAGGAGAAAGTTGTTACCGCGATGCGGTAGCGTAATTAACTGCAGGGGCTTGCGCCTGCAGGGAAGAGCGTCCCCACAATCAAAAACCCCTCAAGCGAGGGGGAATCTGATGAATTCTGCTACATCGGCCGCATCCGTCTAAACCTCCAATGCACGGTGCCATAAATCAACTTGGCATCTTCGGAGAGGTGGACGGATAAAACCAAATAGCATCTGCCCCGAATCTCAGGCAAGACGAGCCTATGCGGTCGCGTCTCTGTGTTCGGAAGGGAACAGATTCTGGCACGCCCGGTGGGACCTTTTCCTCTTTCCACTCCACACTTCGTGTGTCGTCTTCGCGAACGAATCGCGGTTTGTTAATGGTTGCCCTAGGGTTTCAAGTTACTAAGATTTGGTCTTTTGCCTGGCGCAGAAATCAAGCATCAATGGCATCCAACTGCTCGAGCTGCTCCAAATGCAAATGCAACCGACGCTCTGCCTCACCTGGAGGTGTAGCCTGTGGGCCTCAAGCGGCCTCCATCCTTGCCATGCCGGTGGAATAAGTGACTCAGGCCACCGCAGGTCTGTTTTTCGGGACCATGCTCCCGCCAGCAAGCTTCACCATTCCAGTGCCCGCACCGGAAGCGCAAAAGAAGTCGGTCTTCGATCGGCTCAATACTACCACGGCCCCTCTCAATGGGTCGTCCAATGCCAAGCCGGCAGCCTCGGTCTTTACCAGGCTGAACCTAAACTCTGATGGGCCTGCCAAGAAGCCCATGACCCTTGACGTGGCCATCGCGAAGAAGAAAGCCATCTCTATTCCTGAAGTCGTCAGGACGGCTTCTCCTGCTAAAGAGTCGGTCTTTTCAAGGCTGACTGTTCCGGCTCCCGTTCCTGCTCGAGGGTTTGCCTTTCACAGATTGGACACCGCTACTCAAAAGATATCAGTCTTCAAGAGACTGGCACCAGCGGCGCCTCGTCTAGACAGGGGGCAAGACAAAACCATCCCCATCGCCGAACCAGCCCCAACAGCTCAACACGCTCGACGTCGCCACTAGCGCCGAGTAAGGAAGGCCGGGGGCGATTCCCCCTCTGGGCTAACTCCACCGGCTCCAAAGGTGGAAATTAATGCTGCTGTTCCAACTGGGAACAGCTTTGAACCGCTGAGGAGGGTACGCAAGAACTCTCCGACTGCCATGCTGAAAAGATCTCCTCCACCCACAAAGAATATCACAGAAACAAGGCTAGAGCAACCCCCTCAACGGCTGTCCTCCAAGATTTACATGGTCTGGCGACGGGTGCAGGACTCAGTAATCGTTCAAGATCACTCTCGCCGGCAGAAGAGGGTGAAAGTTCAAGAAGAAAAGAACCGTCCTGTTAAACCTCAAAGGACGACAACCACTTGGGTGCCCACTACAACGGCCTCCTCCACGTCAACTACTCAAAAGAGAAGAAGGCCGGAGAAAGTTCCCACGTCTGCGGCGAACGTCAAAGGCAGTGAACCCAAACGCTCTAAGTCCGGGGGCATTGTGGTCCATACCGTCTACATGGCGTCCGGGAAAGAGGACAGCCGTACATCTACAGGTCATAGACCGCTTACGCAATCGGTGACTAAAGCTCAGGAGCAACAGCAGAAGCTCCAAGAAATGATGAATGTGATGGCCGCACTCACTGGGCCAAAAGAAAGCCCCGAAGCGTCCTCGGATTAACGCCAGGAGCAAGAAACTGATGCTGAATTCCTTCGCAGGATACTGGAAAAGAAGGATAAAGAGGCTGCGGAACACGCAGCCAATATAAAACGAATGGCCCTTCTATTCCAGGACATGGTGGGTATGATGATCCAGCAAGATCCTCCTGCTGAAGATCCCCGATCGTCCTTGAAGATGACAGAGGAGAGACGTCGAATCCTCCACCGGCTCTGTCAACAGCCAAGGAGGGGACAATTTCTAAAGCTGCCCTAGATGAATATATAGCTCAGCAGATAAGGGTTCACCAGGCAACTGAGGCAGCCGGTCAGGTCGTTAAAACGGGACGACCATATCCGAGCTGGTACGATCAGATAAAGTACCCGCCGAGCTACACCATCCCAAAATTCCACGTCTACAAGGGGACTGGCAACCCCCATCAACATGTGGCCCAGTTCAGTGCTCTTTGTGGCAATACCGGCGGTGATGATAAATTGTTGCTTCGCCAGTTCATCGGTAGCTTATCGGAGACAGCATTCGAGTGGTACTCCGAGCTCCCAAACGACTCTATTAAGACATTTGCTGAAATGGAGTTGTTGTTTACCCAGCGCTTCACAAGTGCCAGTGAACGTACTCCAATAACAGTTTTGATTAATGCGAGAGTAAAGCCAGGCGAGACTTGGGTTCAATATGCAATCCGATGGCGGAACTTGTGATCAAAGTGCGAACAACGCATTGAAGAAGCGCCGGCGGTGGGCATGTTCATGGGCACCCTAGATCCTCATGCAACTATCTCACAGTTCATGATGTTCTTTAAACCAACTACGTTCCAGGCCCTGATCGACAAGCTAGCTCAAATGGACCAGATGGGTCACAGACCGTCTCCACCAAAGCCGGATTCTCAAAATGAGAAGGGGAAAAGGAAAGCGATCGTCGTCGCCAATGCTCAACAACAGCCGAGCAACTTGAAGCCGTTTGTTCGTCAAAACAATATGCGTCCACACCTATCCCTCGAGGAGAGGCTGGGACGTCCTTACTCGTTTCCTCAAAATAAAACGAGAAGACTGTTTGAACTAGCATTGCGTAATAGACTCATTAATCTGCCGGAGTCAAGACGTCCGTCGCAGCCAAATGACGTCAATGATCCCAATTACTGTCCCTATCACCGAGTATTGGGTCATCTGATTGAAGATTGTTACGTCTTCAAAAACTGGATTGAAGATCAATATCAGCAAGGCAAGTTCGCGTTATCCGAAAGATGGAAGGTGAACCCGCCGCAACCTCATACCACTAAAAAGGTGAATACGCCGGAGGCAACGTGCTCCCTCGTTCAAGAAGCTCTATGGGAGGTTGTGCTATCAGCCAAAATAAAGAGGATGCTGAATGACCTCCAGACATGCCCGGCGATCAGGTAGAAGAACCCGTTGGAACCTGAGATCATTGAAGAGATGTTGAAGCCGCGCCCAACTCCGAAGATCGGTGGTGATGGCCCGAGCACTCATAACCAGCCGTCAAAATCTTCCAATAAGAAGAAGAAGAAATCCAAGAAGCCCGTAAAGCCTAGCGACAAGCGCACGGACTTACAAAAACAAATTGACGCACTGGAGGAATACAACTAGAAAGCACGGAATCCCATCACACTCCAAGAGTTCCTCAACCACGTCTTTCAAGAGGAAGATGAGGGAAAGAGCTCGTCGGATGAATCCGAAGAATACGTGGCGAGCTGTCATATGATCTCCCACTCGTTTACAGACGATGAGGAAGCTTCTTGCACTGAGAAGCTAGAGGCAGATCCTAAATCAGAACTTCTGGGGCCGTCAGATGAAACAATTGATACATTCCTCAACGAAGCGCTGTTAAAAAGTAAAGCTGATCGGGAACGCGAGACGGTCATATTTGAAAAAGCTAAACGTCAGCGACTGGACGAAAGAGTTGAGATACTCCCGCCAGATCAAAGTACATCCACCGCAGATAAAAGCAAATTCAAGACGAGAAAAAGGTTTGCTAAAGCCATATCAATGGGTATGAAGCTACCAACCTTTGAAGGAGACATTGCTGGCAAAACGGAAATGCACCCTTCCTACTGCTTGTATCATCGGAAGATTTCGCACCCCACCGAAGAATGCAGAGCTTTCAATCAATGGTGGCAGGGGTATGTTGTTCACCGGCAACATTTTAAGTGGGAGAAGCGCAAAACTCGTCGGGAGCGGAAAAGTACGACCGAGGAGCCTAGAAGAACTACCGGAAATTGTCACATGGTTAACGCCGGGAAAGCACAAGTTCTCACATTCGGGAGTGACTCTGATGAGGAAATGGCTCTTAGCCCTCTCTTTAAAGAGTCCACATCGGGAAAAGAGGAAGAGCCGAAGGCCTGCGAAAATATTCGGCTGCGTAATCGTACGCTACCCGAAAAGAATCTCGAACCCTCAAATAAAAAAGATAAGGGAAAAGAAAAGGTCTCTGAGGATAGCGCCCTGGATGACCAAGTCATGGAAGAGCTAACTGCCAAAGACCCGCCAAAGAAAAATAAGGTGGACTACAACGTTCTGGCACACTTGAGGAAGTTACCCTCGCAACTCAGTATTCTTGATGCCCTCTTACTATCAAAAGAAGCAAGAGAATCATTGATCAAAGCGCTACAGGACCCAGAGCAATTCCAAGCTTTTCTCGCCGAAGAAAAGATGAAGGACGAGCTGGAAGAAGTGCACATAGCTGATGTCACTTTCGGTGATGAAGACCTCCTCCTTGGGACGTGCGAACACAATCGTCCCCTCTATGTCTCAGGATACTGTCATGATATAAAGATAGGCAAAATCTTGGTTGATAATGGGTCCTCCGTTAATCTCCTCAATGTCCGGGTATTGAAGGAAATCTGCATGAGCGTCCAGCACCTCGCTCGGGATAAGATCACCATCTCCGGATTCGACTCTCAATCATCAAGAACTCTCGGGTCTGTGATACTGACGTTACGCTTTGGGCTGCTCATCACGGACATTAAGTTCCATGTCATAGACGCCAAGAAATGTTACAGTGCTCTACTCGGCCGACCATGGTTACACGAGTACAACATCATCCCTTCTACACAGCATCAGTGTATGAAATATTTTAAGGATGGTCTCGAGTATACCGTAACGGGAGAACTGAACCCATTCTCCGTGAACGAAGTCCGCAAATATGAAGATGCAAAATACTTCTTACCAGATTTCGAAGACATGGAGAGGTGTCACAAGCCGGAGAACAAAGCTAACGCCACCATCCCTATCTTCGGGAGTGATACCGAGGAAGAAGAGGAGATAGTTTATTCAGGTCCACCCCAGCACAACAAGCCAGGACCGTCTGCTCCCATGTTGATCTTTGGCAGTGACTCGAAAGATGAGGTCCATGCTATATTCTCTGCTCGGCCTTCAATACAAACTTTCGCTGATGAAGAGCAAAGTCTGCAGGTCGCCATGGTTCCACTTAAACATCATAAAGAACTGGATGCGCTAGATACCTACAGTGTAGAAGAGCTGCAGACGTTCTATGTCCCTCCCAGGCGAGAAGGCGAAAAAGCGATCCTATTCTACCGCTCCGGGAAACCAAAATGGAAAAAGAAATCTGGTACGGTGCGGATCCTACGCTCGACAGGCTCCAGTCCATCCGTTTACCCAGATACTACACGGACGGACTAAAGAGACCTTTAAAGCGCCAAGGGATACCCTTTAAACAGACCGCTCGAAAAGCCAAATTCTATGACAGGGTCTGGAACGTCCCCGGAACTCAGCACAAGTTGCCTAGTGGGAGGATGGAAACAATCGGGCTTGGATACATTCGATCCAAGAAACGAGAGCTACTTCGCGATTGCTACGTCGTGCATGACTTCAATGAAGAAGGGGATGCTCAATGGGAGGACGCTAATCCTGAACCAGAAAAAGTTCCTGATGCAAAGGTGCCCAGTCCGTCATTCGAAGAACAAATGAACAAGCTTATAAGAGAAGCTGGTCAAAAAGTTCAAGACGACCACAACCGCGAAATGGCCATCTACGACAAAGCCAGGACGCAACGCCTCCTTCAACAGGCTGAGAAAGATGAAAATGTCGCTCCCTGTCAACCTGTTGCAAAAAAGGCTCGACGCAGAGGTAGAAACAAGTCAAAGAGTAGAAAAGGCATTCAACAACGACAAAGCGGGACCAAGAAGCCACGCAGTCGGGAATCGAGCGGTCCTGATCTATCCCTTATGAAGAAGATGGGTCGAGCATACTCTTTTCCTCAAGACAAGACAAAGAAGATACTTGATCTCGCTATAAAATACCAGATGCTTACACTGCCGGAGTCCAAGCACCCCGAACAAGCAGGCGAAGTCTCTCACCCAAATTATTGCTCTTATCACCGAGTAATAGGGCACTCTCTCGAAGACTGCTTCACCTTCAAGAATTGGGTCGAAGATCAGTATCAGCTCGGCAAGTTCGCTCTGTCTAACAGCTGGAGGGTAACGCCGCCACAGAAGCTTGAACCCAAAGCCATGAGAGCAGAACCAGATCCACATCGGTCTTAGAAGCGAGTGCGTACCTGTCATGTAATAACAATATCAAAAGAAGGGCCCAAGAATATGGATGACCTTCCCTGGTGCTTCGAAAACAGCAACGACAAGGTGATCTCAGAATTTCCACCAGCACCGAAAGAGCTGGAGGATGGAATACATACTACTGCAGATAACCTCAAGAAAATTGAGTTGGGGACGGCGAACGACCCGCGACCGACATTCGTTAGTGAGCTGTTCAGTTGATAAAACTGCACAATTATATTACATTTTTCCTACCATTTTCATATTAAAAAAGGACTTTATTATAATATATTATACATATAAGGGTTTATGTGTAAAAACATTATTTTCCATGTGTTAATATATTTTAATTATCATTTAGTAGGAAAATGTATGCAAATAAATTCATTGACCAAATCCTAGTATAACTAAGTCTACTAAATATTATTTGAGATTATTGTGCAGAATTTTCCAAGTTGTTATGCAGAATTTAGCAAGCAAATCAAGTTGTTGAAGAAGACTTGCCTAATTAAGAATTAAAACTTGGAGACCAAGTCTGGAAGCAACCGAGAGAAGATTTCTGAATTCTGAAGGTACCTAGGATTGCCACATGTCCCAAAGACCAAGCCCCAGAAAAATGATGGAGGGATGAGATCAAATGGCCGCGGATCCGCGGCCATACCCCCCCTTTGGCCGCGGATCCGCGGCAATCTAGAGGGATCATTTGCTAAGATTTTGTGGCTTAAATCTCTGCTATATTTTACCAAGTTTTCAATCTAAAGATTTTGGCTTTGCACTATAAAAAGGGCACCGAGAGCCTCTTGGAAAAGTGATCAAGCCGAAGAGATCACGAAGCCCCTGACGCTCACGCATCCAGGCTGATCATCGACTGTTCGACTACCTCCTTAGGAAAGATCGAGAAGCAACTAGTTTGTAATCATTTTCTACGGATTAAAGTGTAGTTTGTTCAAGTTGATTAATAAAGGTAGTTATTTTATTTAATTGTTTTTGCATCTTACATTATGTTTTCCCTCTCTATCTTTTCATCTTCTTTTCCCAACATGCGTGAGTAATTCTCCGCTTGTTAGGGTTCGTAGGATTAGGGTAGGCTAATGGATGATGAAAATAACTAAACCCTTTTTAAGTCCTATAAAGTTTAGGAACTTTATCAAAAGAATCATTAACATCCTAATCGGGCGCGCTAGCAATTCTTTGCTAGTTCCGACCGCGATTAGAGATTAGATTAATGATTGTTTTGGTAAAGGCTAGATATGAACGGAGTTCCGTGTCGAGATAAGGGTTAAGAGTGGGATTCCTTTTCCCTCCAGAAACCCTAATCTACACGCATCACCATCGTTCTAGTTCTAAATCTATTAATGGATAAAAAGGGTAACTTTTAATTAATCGTCCATAACAACTAAATCCTAACGAACCCTACAAGCCCTCTTATTATATTAATTACATCTTTAAAATAATCTAGATCTATATTTTACATTCTTGTTTAACGTAGATCTAGAAATCTTTCTATAAAATTCTTTATCCCTCCTCTCTTTCTCAACACATCTAAAGTAAAAGTAAAAGGTTCCACGTTTCCCAAAGGACGACCCGTACTCATCTCGGTCTAGCTATACGCGACACCGTTATTGATTGCGGTTAACTACTACACACACTCTTTCGTATCAATCAAATGGCGCCGTTGCCGGGGATACGTGCGTAATTTTTTATTCTTACTATTTGTGTTGAATTCTTAGACGATTTATATCATTATTAACACAAAACTGCAAATTGCATATTTAACGATTTGTGTGTGAATTTTGCGAGGGAATCTGGAGTCACGAACTTGAGGAAACAGGAGATCTAGGGTTCCGAACTTCTCTGGTATCTTTCTTAACTCTTTCTCTCTCCTCTCAAATCCAATAAAATCTATTTTCTGCAGGATTCTTTGCAAAATAGCGCCGCTAAGAAAAAATCTTTTTGCAAAAGTTTTGTGATTGGTTTTGTTTTGCATATTTAATACGGACTTTAAGGGGCAAAGACCAAATCAAGATTAAGTGGGGATTTCATCACCCTTCCTAAGCCCCACAAATCACAAACTGAGCATATAGATCAACCCTTCATTAATTTAAAAAATATCTAGACCAGACTCTAAGGACTGTCGCGCTCAATAAGGACAGAGGAAGGTCGTGGGTAATCTATCGTTTATCCGTATTACTTTTGTAGTGCCTAGGCAAGTGTGACAAAGGCTAGTGGTTTTTAATTAGGCCCACGACGTGGTTCCTTCCCACTTACCTGGCACTTACCTGGCTACAAGGGTAGTACGGAGGCGGTAGAGGATTGATCCTGCGGCTTGTCCTTTGGAAGTCTAGGAGCGGTCTAGAGACTGGACCTAGGTAACCATAGTTCTAGGGTTGTGCATTTTTGTGTGATTTGTCTTAATCCGTCATTTTTCAAAACAAACCAATTACTTTCTCTCATTTTTACCCTTTCCCCCTTCTTCTCTTCTTATAATGGGTGACCTAAACAGAAGAACACTTGCCTAGCTTTGCTTTCCACAACCAGATATCTCTTGTTTTCGAAATCCCTTCGGTATACCGTCCGGCTCTTCCATGTCCTTAAGAGATCAAATAGAACAAGCAGGAAGAAACAGTTGGCCACCTCAGTCTAGGTCTTATCAACCGTATCCTAATCCTACACCTGTTTCAGTTCATACCCAGAGTGAGGAAGCCCCTAGACGAATGTCCATTGCTGAGCACATAGCTAGGTCTAGAGGCCAAAGTTTCAACCCGGACCAATATCAACCATCACCACCACTGTCCAGAGAAGAGTTTGATATGTGGTTTGTATATAGCCAACCAACCAACCCATATCAATATTCTTCTTATCATAATATTGATCCTACTCCTACCCAAGTTCAGCAACCATTCTGTTCCTATCAATCCAATCCGACTTTTCCACCTACTCTAGACAGTTCTTCTAATCAGTCATTTGGGAGTTTTAATTATCCATAGGAATTTCAATCTTATACTGAAACCCCTTATCAACCCAAGACTAGTCTGGAGCAAAAATTAGAAAAATTTATGGAACTGACGAATCAAATTATGAAGGATTTGCGTAGTAAGACAGAACTGTACACCCTTCCTAATCAAACCTCCCCATTCCAAACTGAAATCCACAACTCCAGTTTCATAGATTCATCAAGTACAATGTCTGATAAGTTGTGTGACTTTGTAGTGTTTGATTTACCCAACTGTGAAGGGTCCATTTCAAGTGAAACCATACCCAATCCTTGTGATCTCTACACCTCCACTCTCGAACCAAAACTGATTGAAAACCATACTCTTGATGAGGTGTTTGAGAATTTTAACCTTCACTTGAATGAGGTGATTGACGTTGGGGATATTTTGATTGATGAACCCGAAATTTTGGATGATTTTGTCCCACCAATTCATCAAATCCTTTCACTTCCTTGTGGTCATCATCTTGAGCCTTTAATTCTTCCCGAACCCCAAATATGTCTTGAAGTTGATGATAAAGGTATACCCGAAGAAATACAGCCTCCATCTTCTACATCTGGTTCTGCAACACTCGACACACCAATTTGTTTACCCATTTCACCTTCTACTTTCTCCGGTTCTTCTTCTGTTCCTATAGTTTCAGTGAGTTTTGATGAATCACAATCCGTTAATTCAAGTTCAATAATACCAGAAATTCAACTTGATTTGGATATTTTTGAAAATAAGGTAGATGAGTTTTTCGAGTCCTCTACCTCAATGATTTTTGATGAATCAAGTAGGATAAATTCTGGCACAAAACTCTTTGACAGCAAAATGTTCAATCACACCATTGATAAAAGTTTTGAAGAACTTTTTGCTGACGAACTTGAATTTTTAAACAATACGGATTTTGTGATTAATCAATCTCCACCTATAGAGATTGAACCGTCACCATTCTTTCTTCCTAATCATTCACATTCATCCTCATTCTTTCTTTTCTCTAATTTCAAACCCTTTCCAGACCACCTCTTATCCCTTCCCCATTTTTTCTTGACCCGATACAACCTATTCTTCCACCAACCTATACGCTATACTGATAAAATCTTTGAATGGTTGGTATTAACTTTTGGTCTTTCTAAAGCCTTACTTTGACCAAATGACTCACCCCCTCTTAAAATGCTTCATATTGTCTAACTCATGTTTGAGGGGAGGGTATATTTTTGGCTCTTTATCATAACTTTTGTCCTCAAATTTGTGAGCCAAAAATAAGTTTGGGGGAGGATTTTCACTTTCATTTATTTATGCCCCCATTAATAATTTCCTCCCAAGTCTACAGGTTTTTGAGCTTAACGGATGACATCAGTGAGGACACTGCTGTAAACAGGTTTGGGGGAGGTTTGTGCTTATTTACACATCAATTTGCATCATACTTTGCATAAGCACAACATTTTCAAAAATTTTAAATTTTTTTTTCTTTTATAACAAAAGAGTAGAAAGTGAAAAATTACATCCAAAAGATAGGAATAATTTAAGAAAACCAAGAAAATTAGAAGTTTCTTAAACGAACTAGTAATAAGTAGTTATGAGCTGTTGTCCCAAGGGTTAGTAAGATGAAGGAAGTCACTAATCTGAGGATAAAAATAAATCTGAAAAATAATTTCTATTCTGGAAGCCAAACATTTGAATGTTGATACCCTACTATATGCACTTACACACGTCTTGAAACTTGGGATAGTAGAGGATACCTTGAAATGCTCTTGTCTAAAAGCCAAAGTATGAAGGAAATGAAAAAAAAATGAAGAAAATATAAAAATGGTGAAAACAAAAAAAAGAACACTGGTTTTGTTATCGCCAAGGCAGCAATAAAAAAATATAGCGAGGGTGCCTCTTCACCTAGTTCCCTAAGGCCAACTGGTCTGGGAGTCACTGCTAAGCCTTAGGTGGTGCAAGACGAGGAAAATATTATCACCTAATTAGCAAGAACATGAGTAATCGGTTGGTTAGTACCTCAAGAAGTATTAACGGTCGCATGAAAATGTGTGATCGAATCTTAATATTCATCAAATTAAAAAGTACTAAGGTAGATGGACAAGAGTATGATAGCTTGAATTGAATTCTCCGAGTGTAGGGATGTTCTTTACACACACGTGGGGTTATATGATCAATGTTTGGATGAAAGGTAGGAACGAAAAATAAAGACGATGTTTTATTGAGGGATGATGTGATTTCTAACATTTTTTTCATGACTATTAAGATAGGGCTCATGACAACTGAAAAGCTAGTATAGTTGGAAACTCTTATTTTCAAAGTCTTTTTTTTATGGTTCTTATCTTTATATGTAAATTTCACCATCTCTCTTTTATTATAGGAATTTGTGGGTGTAATCCGCTGAAAACCCTCAAGAGACAACACTCCTCCTACTAGGGACATCTAGAGGTTTAACGGCTTGTTGCACGTGCTTAGTGCAATGGTGTCTGCCTACGAAAGTGTGCTTAGTTTTCTCCTTTCTTTTTCTCCTCTTGAATAAACTAGTTTGCTCGGGACGATCAAAGATAAGTTTGGGGGTATTTTTTCAGTTGATAAAACTGCACAATTGTATTACATTTTTCCTACCATTTTCATATTAAAAAAGGACTTTATTATAATATATTATACATATAAGGGTTTATGTGTAAAAACATTATTTTCCATGTGTTAATATATTTTAATTATCATTTGGTAGGAAAATGTATGCAAATAAATTCATTGACCAAATCCTAGTAGAACTAAGTCTACTAAATATTATTTGAGATTATTGTGCAGAATTTTCCAAGTTGTTATGCAGAATTTAGCAAGCAAATCAAGTTGTTGAAGAAGACTTGCCTAATTAAGAATTAAAACTTGGAGACCAAGTCTGGAAGCAACCGAGAGAAGATTTCTGAATTCTGAAGGTGCCTAGGATTGCCATTTGTCCCAAAGGCCAAGTCCCAGAAAAATGATGGAGGGATGAGATCAAATGGCCGCGGATCCGCGACCATACCCCCCCTTTGGCCGCAGATCCGCGGCAATCTAGAGGGATCATTTGCTAAGATTTTGTGGCTTAAATCTTTGCTATATTTTACCAAGTTTACAATCTAAATATTCTGGCTTTGCACTATAAAAAGGGCACCGAGAGCCTCTTGGAAAAGTGATCAAGCCGAAGAGATCACGAAGCCCCTGACGCTCATGCATCCAGGCTGATCATCGACTGTTCGACTACCTCCTCAGGAAAGATCGAGAAGCAACTAGTTTGTAATCATTTTCTACGGATAAAAGTGTAGTTTGTTCAAGTTGATTAATAAAGGTAGTTATTTTATTTAATTGTTTTTGCATCTTACATTATGTTTTCCCTCTCTGTCTTTTCATCTTCTTTTCCCAACATGCGCGAGTAATTCTCCGCTTGTTAGGGTTCGTAGGAATAGGGTAGGCTAATGGATGATGAAAATAACTAAACCCTTTTTAAGTCCTATAAAGTTTAGGAACTTTATCAAAAGAATTATTAACATCCTAATCGGGCGCGCTAGCAATTCTTTGCTAGTTCCGACCGCGATTAGAGATTAGATTAATGATTGTTTTGGTAAAGGCTAGATATGAACGGAGTTCCGTGTCGAGATAAGGGTTAAGAGTGGGATTCTTTTTCCCTCCAGAAACCCTAATCTACACGCATCACCGTGGTTCTAGTTCTAAATCTATTAATGGATAAAAAGGGTAACTTTTAATTTATCGTCCATAACTACTAAATCTTAACGAACCCTACAAGCCCTCTTATTATATTAATTACATCTTTAAAATAATCTAGACCTATATTTTACATTCTTGTTTAACGTAGATCTAGAAATCTTTCTATAAAATTCTTTATCTCGCCTCTCTTTCTCAACACATCTAAAGTAAAAGTAAAAGGTTCCACGTTTCCCAGAGGACAACCCGTACTCATCTCGATCTAGCTATACGCGACACCGTTATTGATTGCGGTTAACTACTACACACACTCTTTCGTATCAATCATGAGCTGTTGTCTGAAGGAAGGGTGGCTTCATTAAAAGACGTGCTTATGCAGTATAAAGATTGCTTAGCGTGGAACTATTCCGAAATGCCAGGACTAGATCCAGAAATAGCTGTGCATAAATTGGCGATATCCCCGGACGTCAGACCAATCAAGCAGGCGCCGAGAAGAATGCGTTTCGAGCTTGAGATGAGTATCAACGCCGAGGTCAAGAAGCTGATCGACTCTGGGTTTATCCAGGAAGTTCAGTATCCCGATTGGATCGCCAACATCGTCCCGGTGATGAAGAAAAATGGGACAGTACGCATATGCGTGGACTTCCGGGATCTCAATAAAGCTTGCCCGAAGGACGATTTCCCAGTGCCAGTCACCGAACTGATGATAAATAACACGTCCACTCACGAAGTCTTCTCCTTCATGGACGGCTCATCAGGATTTAATCAGATAAAGATGCATCCCGAAGACCAGAAGCACACCGCTTTTCGGACCCCTCTGGGAATATTCTGCTACAAGGTGATGCCCTTCGGTTTAAAGAACGCCGGTGCCACCTATCAGAGGGCCATGACGAAGATCTTCGATGACCTCATACATGAAATCGTCGAATGCTGTATCGACGACCTCGTGGTGAAAAGCAAATCGTACAAGGAACATCTCGAGCATCTGAAGATCGTATTTCAACGCCTTCGACAATACAACTTGAAGATGAATCCTCTCAAGTGCGCATTCGGAGTTTCCTCGGGCAAATTCCTAGGATTCATCGTCCGACACCGAGGTATCGAGATATCCGTCAAAGATCAAGGCGATCATGGAAATGCCTCCGCCAAGGACTCTCAAGCAATTGCGGTCTCTCCAAGGAAAGCTCGCGTATATCCGGCGATTTATAGCCAACTTTTCAAGCAAGTGCAGCCCTTACAGCCACCTGATGAAGAAGGGCCCCTTTCGTTTGGGATCACAAATTCCAAGACGTGCTAGATGAAATCAAACAGTACCTCCAGAATCCGCCAGTGTTGGCTGCTCCGGTCAAGGGAAAGCCTCTCGTTCTTTATACAACCGCCCTCGCAGGTTCCTTAGGCGCATTATGGGCACAAGAGAATGATCTAGGGAAAGAAAGAGCACTCTACTATTTAAGTCAAGTTCTGCTGGGGGCAGAAAGCAACTATTCCCCCATTGAAAAACACTGCCTGGCGTTGATCTTTACGATAACAAAGCTCAGGCACTATGCGTTGGCGCATGAAGTCCGTCTCATTTCGAAGGTGGACCCCCTTAAATATTTAATGTCGAAGGCCATATTGACAGGTCGGCTCGCTAAATGGGCCCTGCTCTTGATGGAGTTCTCGATAACCTATCAGCCTCTTAAGGTGGTGAAAGGCCAGGCCATCTCTGACTTCCTCGCTGAGCATCCGATACCTGCTGATTCTCCTCTGAATTGCGAACTGCCAGACGAACATGCGTTTGACGCGATCGACGGTGATGATACCCGATGGGAGCTTTATTTCGATGGAGCATCTTCCATGAAGAAGCGCAAACAAAGTACGCCCATAATCAAGTCAGGGGTAGGCCTCATCTTCGTGACTCCACAAGGAGGGATAATGCGCTTTGCTTTCTCCTTAACAGAGCCGAGGACGAATAATGAAGCTGAATACGAAGCTTTGATAGCAAGCCTCGAGATCGCCATTGACATGGGAATTGAAAACCTCCTCATATACAGAGATTCTCAACTGGTCGTCAGTCAAGTAAATGGCGACTACCAAACGTGCAAACCAGAGTTGGTGAAGTACGGTGAAAAGGTGCAACAACTCTTGACCCAAATCCCCTCCTACACTTTGGAAAACATACCGCGTGCGAAAAACAGCAAAGCGGACGCGTTAGCCAAGCTCGCTAAGGAACTGGCTGACGAAAACCTCGATGACGTAAGAATCGTAGTACAAAGCCGTCGGGTGCTTGCCCCAGCAGGAATATCTCCGGAATCATCCGAAGAGAAGGGAGTGACTGAGCAAATGGCTATGCAAATAAAAGACCCAGAAAAGGCTGAGGATTGGAGAGAAGTCTTTATAGACTACTTCAAATCCCGTCGAACGCCTGAAGATGCGTCCTCAAGACATCAGCTCATGAAACAAGCTCTGTCTTTCGCCTTCGTCAATGATACTCTGTACAAGAGATCATTTGATTCTCTGTGGTTGAGATGTTTGGGACCTGACGAAGCGAAAAGAGTCGTTCAGGAAGTTCACGACGGACTCTGCGGTTCTCACCAAGCAGGCCCGAAGATGAAGTTGAAAATTAAACGGATAGGCTACTATTGGCCCACGATGATTCAGGACTGCCTCGAATATGCGAAGCAATGCCACTCATGCCAAATTCATGGGGACTTTATCCATCAGCACCCAAATCCTCTACATCCAACAGTGGCCAGCTGGCCGTTTAAAATGTGGGGAACTGACATAATCGGCCCCATCGAACCGGCATCGTCCAGAGGACATCGTTTCATTTTGGCGACGACTGATTACTTCTCCAAATGGGCAGAAGCAGTACCGCTGAGGGAGGTGAAGACGGAGAATATCCTCCATTTCTTTAAGACGCACGTCATTTATCGGTTTGGAACTGCACGACGGATCATCTCCGATAATGGGCCAGCCTACAGAAGCCACAAGATCAGCCGCTTCGCGCAACGACACAATATAGACTGGAGATATTCCTCAGTTTATAATCCCCGAGCTAACGGTCTAGCTGAGGCTTTCAACAAGACCTTGACGAAGATTGTGAAGAAGACAGTGTCCCGAAATAAGAAGGACTGGCATGAGAGACTGCAAGAAGCTCTCTGGGCGTATCGAACTACGTTCAAAACGGCCACGAACACAACGCCGTACGCGTTGGTATTCGGTACAGAAGCAGTACTCCTCCTCGAGATAGAGTTACCCTCTCTATGAGTGGCAGTCCACTACGAGCTGACAGACAAAGAAAATGCTCACCTTCGGCTTGAGGAGCTTGATGCCCTTGATGAAACCCGGCTCATAGTGCAACAAAATCTGGAGTCTTATAAAGCAAAGATGACGCGCTCATATGAAAGATTGACCAGGCCAAGGACATTCCGCCAAGGCGAACTCGTGCTAGTAGTCAAAAGACCTATGATCCCCAATCGCGCCAAGCGGGGAAAATTCAAGCCGAACTATGAAGGCCCATACATCATAGACAAGGTCTACCAGGGTGGAGCCTATCTACTCATGGATATGCACGGTGAAAGGCCTTTCAGGCCAATAAACGGTCGCTTCCTAAAGAAATACTATACTTAATGAGTCACAGCCTAGGTCAATGATAGATGATGGAGACTATGTCCGCTCGCTATCTTCCTAAGCTCAAAACTCTATAAGTAGTAACTGGCCCTCTTCAGCAACGGACCGAAACGTCCTTAAACTAATGACGGACCACTATGTCCTAAAACTGGCTGACGACCGAAACGTCGTTAAACTACTACCGCAGCATCCTCAGGCTGACGAGATAAAAAAAAGAAGAATAAAGAATAAAAAAAATAATTAAAAAAAAGGTATGTCCATAAGCAAAATGGGCACGGATGAAAACCCGAAAGGGCTCCGTGAGTAAAAACAGCAGGGCTACCGGCGAGTGTTCGTGAAAACCCGAAAGGGCGCGACCTCATTAAAAAAAGAATAAAAAGAATAAAAAAAACGGTATGTCCATAAGCAAAATGGGCGCGGATGAAAACCCGAAAGGGCTCCGTGAGTAAAAACACCAGGGCTACCGGCGAGTGTTTGTGAAAACCCGAAAGGGCGCAGCCTCGTTAAGAGACACTTACAGGGTCCTCTCGACCTTGTAAGGAGAAACCGCCCGCGTGAGATCCTTACGACTCACAGGGAAGCAACACACTTAGGGATCCTCATGACTCCTAAGGAGAAATTACACTTGCGAGATCCTTACGACTCGTAAGGAGAACTCTCTTATGGGACCCTCACGGCTCATAAGATTTGAAAGTCTTAAGTTACAGAGACCTGAACCTGTTCTTAAGCAACCCCCACAACCTTCGATAGTGCCCTACAAACGGCTCAATACTGACCCTTGTATACAATCCACGGGCGCGAATAAACATCTCCCTAACCAAGTCCCACCTGTGACTAGGGATATGTCCATGCGGTGAACAACCCTTGTAAGTCCTCTCGACTTATAAAGAGAAAACCCTTTTGTAAGATCCTTACGACTTATAGGGGAATATACACTTAGGAAACCTCATGATTCCTAAAGAGGAAACACACCTACGAGATCCTCACGACTTATAGGGAAAAATACCTTTGTGGGACCCTTACGGCTTATGAAGTCAAAGCCTTAGTCGACAGGATCCTAACCCTGTTTACTAAGCCACCTTTGTTCAACATCGACAGAGGCAAATGATGATTCGCTCCTGACAATATCCCAGTTGTAGCGATGCTGATGCCTAAACCGGTATCAAATTCCAAGTCCTTTCATAGAAAATGATGATTCGCTCCTGGCAATATTCCAGTTGGAGCGATGCTGATGCTGAGATTGGCACCAGATTCCAAGTTCTACACTCGCGATAAAAATCAGTGAGCTAAAAATGCATACGAAATAGCCGAAATGATGGGGCAACTTGCAGCAAAAATCAGCAAGTAAAAAAAAATGTATGCATACAAAATAGCCGAAATGATTGGGTAACTCGCAATAAAAAGCAGCGAGTAAAAATAAAATAAATAGCCGAAATGATTGGGCACCGCGAAAAATAGCCGAAATGATTGGGCAATCGCGACTTTCGCGATATAAAAGCTGAAATGATAGAGCATCGCGGAAAGAAATAAAATGAAAAATATATAATGAAATTTATGCCCTACAGGCGATATCATAGCAATCCCTGTATACAATCCAGGGGCACAAACAAAGAAGGAAACATATCTTTCCTCCCTATGCTCCATCAGAAAATGGAGCCAAGTCATGACGGCAACTCATATAAAGCCCGAAAGACAATCGGAGATCATCTCACCCCAGCGTGGAATGATCACCACTTCGACGTTCGTCTCTACACAACAGACGAAATGTCGCTACAGCGTCCCTCCTCCAATAGGATTCGGACACACCACAACAAGTGAAGTGAAGACCAAATTCCTAGCATCGGGGTCTTGACGGCAACTCATATAAAACCTGAAAGACCACCAAAGATCATCTCAACCCCAGGGAAATCAGTGTCCTTGGCAAATAACTCAATTCAGGGAAACTACGTCCTTGATGAGAGCTTCTTAATTCGCGTCGACCCGCAGAGAAACTAGCGTCTTTGCAGGAACACCCGGTTCGTTTCAACCCCAGGGAAATCAGTGTCCTTGGCAAATACCTCAATTCAGGGAAACTAGCATCCTTGATGAGAGCTTCTTGATTCGCGTCGGTCCGCAGAGAAACCAGTGTCTTTGCGGGAATACTTCAATTTGTTTCAACCCAAGGGAAATCAGTGTCCTTGGCAACCTCCTCGACTCAGGGAAACCAGTGTCCTTGACGAGAACACCTCGATTCGCGTCGGCCCGCAGAGAAACTAGCGTCTTTGCAGGAATACCCCGATTCGTTTCAACCCCAGGAAAATCAGTGTCCTTGGCAACCTCCTTGACTCAGGGAAACCAGTTTCCTTGACGAGAGCACCTCGATTCGCATCGACCCGCAGAGAAACCGGCGTCTTTGCAGGAACCACCTCGATTCGTTTCAACCACAGGGAAATCAGTGTCCTTGGCAAATACCTCAATTCAAGGAAACTAGCGTCCTTGATGAGAGCTTCTTGATTCGCGTCGGCCCGCAGAGAAACCAGTGTCTTTGCAGGAACACTCCGATTCGTTTCAACCTCGAGGAAACCAGTGTCCTTAGCAAATACCTCAATTCAGGGAAACTAGCGTCCTTGATGAGAGCTTCTTGATTCGCGTCGACCCGCAGAGAAACCAGCGTCTTTGCAGGAACACCCCGATTCGTTTCAACCCTAGGGAAATCAGTGTCCTTGGCAAATACCTCAATTCAGGGAAACTAGCGTCCTTGATGAGAGCTTCTTGATTCGCATCGGCCCGCAGAGAAACCAGTGTCATTGCAGGAATACTCCGATTCGTTTCAACCCCAGGGAAATCAGTGTCCTTGGCAACCTCCTCGACTCAGGGAAACCAGTGTCCTTGACGAGAGCATCCCGATTCGTGTCGACCCGCAGAGAAACCAGCGTCTTTGCAGGAACCACCTCGATTCGTTTCAACCACAGGGAAATCAGTGTCCTCGGCAAATACCTCAATTCAGGGAAACTAGCGTCCTTGATGAGAGCTTCTTGATTCGCGTCGGCCCGCAGAGAAACCAGTGTCTTTGCAGGAATACTCCGATTTGTTTCAACCCAAGGGAAATCAGTGTCCTTGGCAACCTCTTCGACTCAGGGAAACCAGTGTCCTTGACGAGAATACCTCGATTCACGTCGGCTCGCAGAGAAACTAGCGTCTTTGCAGGAATACCCCGATTCGTTTCAACCCCAGGGAAATCAGTATCCTTAGCAACCTCCTCGACTCAGGGAAACCAGTGTCCTTGACCAGAGCACCTCGATTCGCGTCGACCCGCGGAGAAACCAGCGTCTTTGCAGGAACCACCTCGATTCGTTTCAACCCCAGGGAAATCAGTGTCCTTGGCAAATACCTCAATTCAGGGAAACTAGCGTCCTTGATGAGAGCTTCCTGATTCGCGTCGGCCCGCAGAGAAACCAGTGTCTTTGCAGGAACACTCCGATTCGTTTCAACCTCGAGGAAACCAGTGTCCTCGGCAAAATGCCTCAATTCAGGGAAACTAGCGTCCATGATGAGAGCTTCTTGATTCGCGTCGACCCGCAGAGAAATCAGTATCTTTGCAGGAATACCTCGATTCGTTCCAACTCCAGGGAAATCAGTGTCCTCGGCAAATACCTCAATTCAGGGAAACTAGCATCCTTGATGAGAGCTTCTTGATTCGCGTCGGCCCGCAGAGAAACCAGTGTCTTTGCAGGAATACTCCGATTCGTTTCAACCCCAGGGAAATCAGTGTCCTTGGCAACCTCTTCGACTCAGGGAAACCAGTGTCCTTGACGAGAACATCTTGATTCGCGTCGACCCGCAGAGAAATCAGTGTCTTTGCAGGAATACTTCGATTCGTTTCAACTCCAGGGAAATCAGTGTCCTTGGCAACCTCCTCAACTCAGGGAAACTAGCATCCTTGATGAGAGCTTCTTGATTCGCGTCGACCCGCAGAGAAACCAGTGTCTTTACAGGAATACCCCGATTCGTTTCAACCTCGAGGAAACTAGTGTCCTCAGCAAAATACTTCGACTCAGGGAAATTAGTGTCCTTGACGAGAGCTGCACGATTCGTCTCGACTCGTGAGGAAATTAGTGTCTTCGCGAGGACTTCCCGATTCGTCTCAACTTGCAAGATAAAGCCTTAGGTAGCAGCGATAAAAAAAACTTGTTTCCTAAGCACTGGGACCCTGCAAGTCGGTCTGGAACGGTCTCTTGCATACTATCCACGGGTCTCACTCTCCAAAGTCGAATCTCGACAAGAAGGGAAACAACCGCTTACGAGTCCTCTCGACTCATAAGAGGGAAAATTCTCTTATAAGATCCTTACGACCTATAAGAGAAAACACACTTAGGAATCCTCACGATTCCTAAAGAGAAAATACACCTACGAGATCCTCTCGATCCGTAGGGAGAAAAGTCTTTATGAGACACTCGCGACTCATAAAGTTGAAAAGTCTTAGGCAGCAGATCTAAACCTGCGGCCTAAGCCATCGCTACCTCTTGAAGAAGCCAAGACAAGATGCTCGCTCTATCACCTGTCAACCATGTTTACTAAGACAACATACTGATAATAAAAGAAGGAAGAAAGAGCAGAGATGACACAAGACATTGCAAAAAAAAATGTATATATCTTTATTCATGAATTCAGTTAAATACAAGGCGAATCGTATAAAAGAATAAAAAATGTGTACATTTTATTCAAAGATTACAAGTGTATAATGATACAAAAAAGTAGCTACTGAGAAGGAAATGGCTTTAACAAATCCGCGAGCTGCTCCCGCACTTCCTTCAGCGCCTCCTCCTGAGCGGCTGCCGCGGCCACTTCCGCTTCCACCTGGGCTCGCTGCTGCAGGTTGGATGAAAGTTGCTCCTCAGCTTCCTGTTGGGATACTTCCTGATTAGGTGCATCCCGCTCGACGACGTCAAGCTGCTGCCTCAGTGTTAACCCTTCGGAGAGGCATCGCAGAAGGCCTTCAAAGATAACCTTCAGCTGTGCAGCGTTTGCCTCCACCTGAGCGTGCAGTTGGGCAGATTTTCTCGAAGTCTCGCCGCACTCCTTACGCCTTGAAGAAACTTCTTGTTCGAGGTGGCGGAAGTAAAGAGTGCTCTGCTCGATCCATGCCGCCCATTGAGCGCGCGCGGCCAAGATCTCGGGGGCAGGACGCATAGACTCCAGTTGATGCAGGCGGGCCTCGATTTCCCTGCAGTGATTAACCCAAAACTCGACGACGCCTTCATTATGAAAATTTACAAGCGTCGCCAGTATCGGATTAACCTCCGCAGCGAAATCTGCGGCAGATGGGGGAGCGCTCGTGTCAAGCTCTTCAATGTATCCGCTCAGCATCCCCAAACTCATCGTAGCGTTCTTTGAAGATGGACGTCTCAGGAAGGGGCCTGCCGGCATTATGATGCGAGACTCGAAGGGCGCCAGAGTTAGAACGGCAGCTGAAAAAGTAAAATACGATCAGATGACGGTTCAAGAAATATAAGAAAGTCATCGATGGGATAGTTTTCTATACCAGCTGCAGCTGGTGGCAAAGCCGGGAGGGCCGGTAGCGCGACCGATCTTTCATCTCCTCCTTCGATTTGTAGCACTGCAATCAGGTTGAGGAAGAATCAGAAATAATTCTATTACTGAAAAAAGAAAGGTATCAATTGGAAACTATACTCACCAGCGCCGCTTGAGGAAGAAGCGAGCTCCGATGGGAAGGAGAAATGCGGGTGCAGCACCTGCTAAAGGCGATCGAAAAGCACTCCAGCAAAGACGCAATAGTACAACATTAGTACACGAATTATACGGCCGAGAGATGAAACTGATGGGTCACGAATCCATACCTTCTAGCATCTGTGATGGTACGAAAGAAGGCTGAGAGGTGGCCACCACCAAGGCAGTAGCTGATGGCGCTCCCTCGAGCAATAGAGCGTCAGCACTGGCCGCACCTGCGTTAAAAACAAAGATAAACCTGTCAGGAAGGATTGCAAGATAAAGAAAAAGGACAGTAACCCGAAATTTACCTGATGAGCCGCCAGCCGAAACGGAGGCGTCTCCCTCCTCCATTGACATGAGTCCACCTCCTGTGGCCTCATCACCAGACTCGACGGGGGCCATCGTTGTGCTCGCGAGGCCAGGAGACGGGGGAGGACTATAGATGGGGAGAGCAATGATTGGAGCATTGCCAGACTCTTGAGAAAGAGCGGCTGGCTTGTCCTCGGGAATCATGCCCGTCTCACCCGCTACTCCCTCGGGTTCGGCATTCGCTGCTGTCTCGTCCGCCGTCGCCATGGGGTCGTCGGTCTCAGGCGCTCCGTCCGTTGCTGCCCCGACTCAGTTATAGCAACCGTCTCATTTGCCGCTACCTCTAGCTCGGCATCAACGGCCTTCTCTAGCACAGTTTCCTCAGCCCCCAGCTCGGGTCCAGCAACCCCGGCGACGTCGCCCACCGTCGGCTCTGGTTCAGCCGGTGCCTCTTCCTCTGTCCCCTTAGGCTCGACGGTTTCCGCCTCCCCTTCGGTTGGACTTGGCCCTACAGGACAAGATATATAAGAAACGATAGTTTTACAACTCTTACAATAAAGCCTTGAAAAACACGTTACCTGAGGTGGATCGATCGTTGGCCTCCCGAACCGCACGCGTCGCCTGTCTATGAGCGGTAGACAAAGCGACCGGGGGCTCCTCGGAAGGAGAAGCAACGGGAATAACGGTGCTTGGGCCCGCTCCCATGGCCAAAGCAGCTCTGCGCTCCTTCTCCTCGCGCCTCAACCGCTTCCTCTCCTTCCGGGCCGTCACGACGGACCTCTTCGATGCTTCCTTCATCAAGGCATCTTCGTCCTCGTATAAAGTTACCTCCAGAGCCTTCAAGGCATCTCTCATCGGCTTCTTAAGTCGGGTTTCTCGCGGCGGCCCTGATGAGGCTGGGACTTCAGTAGTTGGCCCGGGAAGAGTCCCCGCATCGACTTGCACGATCCCTACAAAAAGACAGAGAGAAGAATAGATTGGCTATTAAATAAAAGAGAGAATAAAGACTCAGCGAGCCGATACATACCAACGCCCGACAGAGCGCGTTTCCTTTCCTCCTCTTGGAAGGTTTTGAGGGAAGCGGCGATAGCTTCTTCAGTGGTGATACCTGTTAAAAAAGGGGGGAAAGCATTAGTTAAAGACAATAATAAAGGTACAATGAAATAACGAAGAGTGCAACAAACGATTACGTGACTGAGCAAGTTTAGCCAACCACGCTTCGAGCCTTGCCGATCGCTCAGAAGCCTCAATG
The DNA here is from genome assembly GCA_030015575.1 of Agapanthus africanus. Classification (NCBI taxonomy): domain Eukaryota; kingdom Viridiplantae; phylum Streptophyta; class Magnoliopsida; order Asparagales; family Amaryllidaceae; genus Agapanthus; species Agapanthus africanus. The sequence continues at coordinate 209,310,995 of CM057342.1, forward strand.
GCGGCCGCCAAGTCAGTGTCTTCCGGCTTTACCAAGAAACCCTCGTTGCTCCCGTATTCCATTAAGCCTTCGGTGAGAGGGGCTTAAGGCTCTAAGCCGAGGACGGCATCCAGAGAAAGAATGGACTTCTTCTTCCTCTTTTGCGCGCGGGCCCCGGTCACCGCCAAAATCATCTTACGCTTTGCGGGCACCTTGGGGCGGTGGGTCCCAATGTCTGAGCCCACTCCAGACTCGGGCGAAACTATATTCATTGGAGCATGGGACGCTGGGGGCGCGTCCACGGTATCACGAGGCGGCAATCCGCGCGGAGGGCTCAGCACGCGCGGTGGTCCAGCTCCAGCATCTTTCAACAGAGGAATGACCGGGGTCCTTGGCTTCAGGGGAGCCTTGCGGTTGCTGCCGGGAGGAGCACCCTTGCGGTCGACCAAGATGCGCTTCTCTTCACGGATGACTGGACCCATGGCGTGCCCATACCAAGCCACGTACACGTTAAGGACCCCGGGGACGCAGCTCGGCTCGCTGATAAAAATATGGGAGCCCGTATTCAGCCGCATAAAATGGTGCATCGCTCTCCGTATCCCCTCCATGCTGGCCCCGGGCTCTTCCAAAAACGCCTCCAGCGGGATCCCCTGGTTGTAGCTTGATTGTTGAGCGAACCTATGGGGGTTATACCTCATGAAAAGCGCCATGTCGTTCTGCCTGAATACCAGGAAGCCCGGCCGGATGGAGTAGAGGTGAAGAATCTCCCGGGCTTTCAGTACGGAGGCCCCGTCCTTGAAGCCGTCACGAAGCGCCACCACCGCCTTGGAGGTTCTGAGCCAATGGTCACGACTTTATCCATAAAAGAAATCCTCGCTCCGACCAGGTGTGGATGAAGGAGCAACCCCCTAGCCTCCCGTGGAGGCACATTCACGATCGAGGCGCCGATCAGCCGTATGACTCTTGGGAGTCTGCACCTCTCAAAAAACGAAGGGCTCTTGTGGATGCCGAACACCCCGTGGACATGCATTTCCATCCACGAGGTGAAGTAGTGCATCGGGAAATTGGCAGGCTGTACCCCAGGTTCATTAGCGTCCGCCGCCACGCTAAGTCCATTATATAGGTGAGCCAACCCGGCGATTCCTATTGACAACTGCAGGCCAGCCACCATCCGATGCACTGGGTAGAAAACGGACGGCCGCATGTAGCACGGGTGCATGGGGAGCGCGAAGCTGCATAGGCACAATCCCAGGAACCCTAAAAAGAAGGTCTCCTCATCAATGTCCGGGGCGGAGATTTCTGATAAGGGCATGATGGCGGCGTCGGGGAGATAGAAATCCTTTTGATCGTCTTCCGATATTGGTCGACGATCTAAGCCGAAGCCAAAAGGGTCATCGAGCTTGGCGAACTTTTCACTCCGCTCCGATAGAATCTCCGGTCGAAGGAAGCGGGTGATAAAATCTGCGAAACTGACTCCCCGGACTCCTGATTCCAGATAGAGACCTTCGTATATGTTCAGCACCTTCACCAAGCCCAGAAACTGGTGCTGAATAGCATTCTCCGGCGTCAAATTAAATACCAGCGGCTTGGTGGTGAAGACGTACTCGTCAAGAGTAAGCAGCTCGTCGTAATGCTCCCCCCTCGCCGGCAAGCCTGAGATCTCGACGAACTCTTCTAAGGAGATGGAGACTTCCCTGACTGTCATAAGGAAGGTGTGGGTGGGGATGTTCCATTGTTTGATGAAAGCCTTGACCCACCACGTTGGAGGAGCGGGGTACTCAAACAGCGAGACGTAGATTGTGGAGTACAGACCGATCTTCATCAGATGCGTCCTCTTCGCTGATAAGATATATCTGGCCTACTGCAGATATCCGGCCGGTTGTCGCGGGGTCAATCCAATAATGTAAGCCTGTCCCCAAGGGCGTGCTTCACCCTGACATATGCGCCGCCCTAAGATGTCCACGGCCGGCGGCGGCTGCACGGGAATGGCAGCGATCGAAGGCTGGAGAAGGTCCTCCGAATTCCAGTTCTTGACCTCCACGGCATACTTCACCGGGGGTTCATCCGCATAGGGGATCGACGAGATGGGCTCAGACGGCGTCGCAGAACCGAAGCTTCGGCGACCCTTGATGATGTCGTTATACCACCTACCCCACAGGTGAAGGTTCTTGTGCTCGGGGTCATAATCCTTAATCAGAGCAAATACCTCCCGGTCTATCGGCGCCTCGGGAAATCCTTCTCCCGAGCGAACAAACGGGAATGACAGATCAGCAGACATGTTTCCTGCAGAGGGACAAAAAATCAGCCGTCAGTGTCGTAATTCCAACGCTTGACATTTTAAAATTTATACCATACTGCAGTGCAATAGATAAAGGACCAAAGGGGGACCCACAAAATCTAGATGACAATTCATCAGTTAATAAGACAGCCCCATCATTGGATAGGACCGTCAATTAATGAATAAATCCTCAAAGAATACTCTCATTAAATGAGAAATCCCTAGAAACAAGGAGAAAATCTCCTCTTTCAGAGCAAAGCTCTGTCACAGAGTGACACTTGTCAAGCTCTGGTCTCAAGGGAATAAAATTCCTTAAAGAGCCTAGCTCTGTGATAATGATGAAAAAATCCATCAAAAGAAAAAATCGACACCTAAAAATTAAAAAAAAAATTTAGGATCTTGAAGATCCAAGAAAACTCTTAAGAGTTCTTTTTTTAGATCAAAAGATCTATGTTTTGCCAAAGAGAAATGCTCTGTTCATGGGTTAAGATACTCTGAAACAGATTCTTGAGAGCAAGGCTTTGTTGGTGAAACCCCAGAGGGGTTTTCTTTAGATCAAAAAGATCCATGAGAGCAAGACTCTGTCAATTAAAATTAATTTAATTTAAATTAAAAAATTTACCTAAAAAAAGTTTTCAGAGTTAACTCTTGGAGTTCTTGGAAGCAAGAGCAAGGCTCTGAAGTTCTGAGAATAAAATTCTTGAAGATGATGATCATCTGTGAAGAGCCAAGGGTCCTATTTATAGGCGTTTGCGCCCCTTCAACTCCTCAGTTGATCCAACGGCCAGGATCTTGCCACCGCTGCACTCACGTGTGCGCTACGTGAGCGCAACGGTGGTGGGGCATTTGTTTCCCCCAATCAGAGCAAAGCTCTGTTTGAATTTCAAAAATTCAAAAATTAAAGCAACGCTTCAAATTCCTTACGCTGCGCGCAACGCGCCACGTGTCAAAAGCAGACACGCCAGCGTAGCGCCTAAGGCAGCACACCCAATCAGAGCAAGGCTCTATTTAAAATAAAAATAAAGGAAGAAACGCTTCAGCTGATTTGCGCTCTGCGCTGCGCGACACGTGGCAGCGCAGTTGCGCTATCGCCAAACAGAAAAATTCTGAAAGATCTTTTTGATCTTATTAAAATAATAAGATTCTCTCCTGTAAAACAGGAGCCCTTGGATCAAAGATCCAACGGTAGGGAAAAATCCCTAAATCACTCGGAGAAAGACCTCTTTAACTGATTTAACAAATCAAATGGCACTATAAAAAGGCCCCTAGACTCCAAGTCTAAAAGACATTGAAACACAGAGAATTCACAGAGCTCTTCTAAGAACTTTGAGAAGAATTCAGAAAGAAAGAAAGAAAAAGGTAAAAACCTTTAGAAAAAGAAGAATTTTCTTTTGAAAAGATCAATGATCTAAGAACAAGATCAAAAATCTTCAATAAAAAATGATAATATTAATAAAAAGAAGTAATTTACTTCTTCTTTAGATCTTTCTAATCTAAATAAAGGTATTGCCTTTTGATGAACCATTGGTTCTGGAATCTTAGAAGATTCTCTTCTTTGATCCAAAATCGGATCAAGATATTAAACAGTGCCCTGCACTTGAAAAATTGCACTGTTGCGCTCTCCGGTTGGCGCAAGCCACCAGAGAGCGCCACGTGTCAGCCCCAGAACAGACTGCGCTATGCGCTTCTAAAACAGAGCACTGCTCTCATGAATTGGCGCAAGCCACCAAAGAGCGCCACGTGTCAGCCCCAGAACAGACTGCGCTATGCGCTTCTAAAACAGTGCACTGCTCTCATGAATTGGCAAAAGCCGTCAGAGCACGCCACGTGTCAGCAGCGCAACAGCGCAGCGCACTGTCGCAGCGCACTGCGCTAGCAGACTTGCGCTCACCAGAGCATGACACGTGTCACCTCCACATGGACTTGCGCTTTACGCTCCTCAATTGGCGCGAAGCGCCTGACAAGCCACGTGGCGCTTTGTCAGACTAATTAATGCAGCGCATTATTAAAGGGCAGAGCCCAATTAAGAGTCCCAATAGACCAAAACAAATGCTCTGCATTATAAAAAAGGGGACAGAGCCCAATTTAAAAAGCCTAACAGGCCAGAATAAAATGCAGTGCAGGGGCAGAGCCCTAATAAAGGCCTAATAGGCCAAATGCAAATAAATGTTGAATATTCTCAACTGGACTTAGCCCAATTCTGGCCGTAAGTCCTCAAATTAAAATTGATTGAGCACGACTGTTCTCTTAATCAATTTACACCCGGTTCAAAGGTACATCTCCGAACTCCTCTGATATTTGTCGTTGTAATCCTTCAACGTCTTCAGAGAGGTGACGGGTCCCGACAACCACATATTGATACGGACTGCGGGGTCCTTAAACTCGTGGACCGAAACGTCCTTAAACTAATATTCGTCCCAAAATGGAAACGTTGGACCGAAATGTCCTTAAAATAATGTTCGTACCCAAATGGGAATGATGGACCACCATGTCCCTAAACTGGAAATCGACCGCAATGTCATTAAACTAAACAACAGAGCCAATTGCTCTCTTATCGGATCCAAACGATCCCGTTAAGTTGATCTGAGTCTGGAGATTAGGCTCACGTATCCTTAACGAACGTTTAAGTTGATCTTAGCCTCAATAGGGCTAACGTATGCTTAAACTAAAACCCCAAACCCAAATCTAAGTAAATACGGATTTGGACTAATCCACGTCCTACGGGCGACGACATAAATTAGTCTCCGTATACAATCCACGGGAAACCACAAACAAAACAAACACGCACGACACGAAGTGAAATTCTGGAGAAGGAGAAAGTTGTTACCGCGATGCGGTAGCGTAATTAACTGCAGGGGCTTGCGCCTGCAGGGAAGAGCATCCCCACAATCAAAAACCCCTCAAGCGAGGGGGAATCTGACGAAATCTGCTAAATCGGCCGCATCCGTCTAAACCTCCGATGCACGGTGCCATAAATCAACTTGGCATCTTCGGAGAGATGGACAGATAAAACCAAATAGCATCTGCCCCGAATCTCAGGAAAGACGAGCCTACGCGGTCGCGTCTCTGTGTTCGCAGGGGAACACTTGCCCCTACAGATTTATCTATAGGGCCTGATAAATGCCCAGGTTTTGCCCCTATTACTGAGTCCATAGGGACAAAATATCATATATTCTGATATTTTGTCCCTACGGAGAAATGTGTAGGGCCAAAACCTGCCCCTACGGAGTAATCCGTAGGGACATTATATCAGGTTTTTTTCAAAAAGGGGCTTCCCGTTTTTTCTCTTCCTTGTGCACAATAATATATATATCATATAGCCAAATACAGAAATATTCATAATCAACATCTCATGCATAATATATAAAAGAATTAAACAAACAGAATATGAAATAAATTTAAAATCATCCTGAACATACAAACAACCACCAATATCGTCCAAAATATATACAATATGTATCAGATAAGTACATACATCCTCAAAATATAAATAAAGCTACCCTAACTCGGTCCAGCTCCTCCACCTCTGATAATCGCCGTAATCTAGAGCATCTGCTCTTTGGTGCAACCCTGAGTCGTCAAAAACTCAAATAATAAAGGAGTGGACTGTGCGGGAGTCTGAGCGGCTGTGGAGCTGTAGGAGTGGTCTGCGCAATCGCAACCGAGGTAGTGCATTGCGGAGCCGCAGCCGAAGGAGTGCATGTGGAGCCGCAGCCGAAGTAACCTGCCGAATCTGTAAAATTTTGTGTGTAATAAACGAGTAAGAACGGTGTATTAGATTTTAATCGAATTCATATAATTATCAGATTATTGCGAAACTATGAATTTATATATTCTTTTTTGAGATTCCACACGTTCTGCTTCTTCGTGTGGAATCTAATTTGGGTATCTAGTTTGGAAAACCGTGGTTTATTTTAAGTGAGGATAGAAATGATCCTTACTCTAACTTGTAAGCCCGTATCTCTCCTTAATTGTTTAGCTTTGATTGGATGCTTGGTTTTAGAGTTATCTAATTTACAAAGAAATGTTTTCTTCTCAAGTTTGAATTTGGATAATCATAACTTTTTAAATTCCAAAATGAAGAAAGATGTGGCACGGTTATGATTATAGAGTTCAGTTTAATTAGATAGTTTTATGTAAGTATGATTAATCAAAACTAAGTCTACAACCAAATAAGCTCAGGCTACTAATATTGCATATGTTACTATCTATAATGTGATATAATAATGTACTATTAAGTAATATATTTACCAACATCTCCTTCAACTCCTTGACGGTGGTCTTCAAGGAGGCAATATCATGCTCAAGACGTCACTTACGGGGTTAGGGGAAATAACCGCCAGACTGGAGACCAACATCATATGAGCCCTGCTGGGACCCAATTACCAGCCTCGCTCCTAACCTCAATGGTGCCCCATGTGCAGCGTTTTGGACTGGGGTCAGTATCATCGGATCGGTCTGTCCACTAAAATCGATCCACGGTGCCTCCACCCGCTCCTACACCCACATTAACCATTAAAATATAAGTATATCATTTAAATTTGAACTTATCAAAACAAAAATTTCATTCGAATTAGAATAAATATTAACACTTACGCAATACTCCTGGGTAGCGGTATCAGAGAATCGAAGCTCGCCCATGGCGTGATCTGTCGAGGTGCCGTGGACGGCAAGATACGCGGTCAACACGCTCGGTGTACCACCCTGCGTCAGGGTCTGAGCTCTCTGCAATTCGTAAAAAATTTACATATATTATAAAATAACTCTTAATATTGCATTATATCAAAATAGATCTAATGTAATTTACCGATACCTCCATGGTATAAGTAATGCTCCTCAAGCCGCCTGTGTAAGTGGGGCGACCCCTCTTCGTCGACTTTCTATTCTCCTTATTTTGATCGGCTTGTTTCTGCACAACACAATCAGATTTAGTTTTCTAATTAAGCAAAAAAAAATTATATACTAAATAATGAATTATATTTAAATTACAAACATGTTTACGCTCAAAATCATAATATTAGCATAAAAGAGGCCATGTATCTACGTCGACTCTGATAAAGGCCGGAGAATGTAGGAGAGCCGCTCTCTCTGCCTTGGGGGTCGCCAGCCACACCAAATAGCAATCGATCTTCAGCTCATTCCTATTATATCGGATCTTAGATTGCATGCTCTTCATAAGTCCCAGGTAAAGAGCATGAAGATAGAGCACTCTGTCAGGGTGATCAGGGTCGGGTACAGACTGAAATTCATAATCCAACTGCACATACAAGAAAATAATGTATTTAAATTATAAGTGTGAAATAATAATAAACTTATTTGATAAGTCAAATGAAAATATATATTAATACCCCAGCCTGATCCCAGAAAAAGGCAAATGAGTGCCGATGTTGATCGCCCCACTCAACGTGAAGTGGATACTTCTTTTGGATGCTGCTCTCATCCCCATATACCGGCCGGACCTCTCGGCATAATCTTCAGTATAGCAATAATCGAAGGGTAAAGAAGAGGGAGGATGGTGCCTTCCCTAGCTCTATCAGGCTTCAGCCTGTGGGACTGATTTGGCCCTCGAGTCCCCCTCTCGTGATGGGACTGCCTTGCATCTACAAGAAATATCAAGACAAGCAATATTAAGACAAAACGGTATTTATAAATAAAGGATTAACGAAAATTGAAGTGCGATATATACTTTCGGCGACAGCAGCACGAGCCTGGGCCCAGGCAGCAGCACGAGCGGGACGATAGTTCCTCCGGTAAGAAACAGCCGGTGACCCGGACATGGACGCATCTCCTCCAACTAGAAAATAAACATTGACGATAAAATTACATGAAGTTCATGGTTATTCTTAGAGGATATGTAAAATGAATAAATATTTTATATTTAAGAATACTAACCTGCAGACTGAGCGGAGGGTACGGAAGTGATGGGAGTGGTCTCTGATATTTCCCCCCTGATCTCAGTGTCAGGGGGGTGGGCTTGCCCCTACGGATATATCCGTAGGGGCAAACAAAATCCCCTACGGATATATCCGTAGGGGCAAAATATCAGGATTCCTGATATTTTGCCCCTACGGATAAGTACCTACGCATGTATCCGTAGGGGATAGTACTTAGCCCTACGGATACCTCCGTAGGTACAACTAATATATTTAAAATAACCGTAAATAAAATAACTTTTTTTCCCCTACGGCCAACTCCGTAGGTGACAATGGACCTACACAGAACTCCGTAGGGGCACGTTTTTGCCCGTAGGGGCAAGTTCAGGGCTTCAACTTGCACCTACAGCGTTTGCACCTACAGATTAATTTTTCGCCCCTACGGGTATATCCGTAGGGGCAGTGGTTTGCCCCTACGGGTAAATCCGTAGGAGCAACCCGTATTTGTAGTAGTGTGCGCTAGATGTGGATGCACCACCTACAATTAGACAATTAAAAATAGATTATATAAGTAGTTGCAAAAAGAATGTGTATATCTATAATATAATATTCTAAATAAATATGCATGCAATATAGAATATATAAACATACCCGCAGGTGCAGTGGTGGTCTCTGCCTGGGATGTGGAGGCACCACCTATAGCTAGACAATCAATAATTGATTATCTAAGTAAGAGAAAAAAGAATGCGTGTATATTTATGATATAAAATTCTAAATCAATATGCATGCACTATAAAATATATAAACATACATGCAGATACGGTAGTGGCCTCTGTCTCTGATGGGGATGCACCACCTACAGCTAGACAATTAAACATTGACTATATAAGTAATTTTAAAATAAATATGCGTGTAGATCTATAATATTACATTCAAAATGAATATGCGTGTAATATACCTAGAGGTGTAGTAAAGTCCATACCGAAGGATTCATCCGAAGGGGATACGGATCGGGGTGTAAGACCAGCCCTCTGGAGCTCCCTACGCAGCTCCCCGAAAGGCAGAACCGCTATGTCTCTGCCGTGGCTAGTGCTCCTACTGCCCCTTGCTGCTCCGGGCATCGTCATCAGACCTAGATACGAGTACAATCATTACATATGTATGCAATATATGTATAGATCGTAGAAATGTGAAGTAATAATAAAACATTGCTGATAACATTTTTCATTTCTTAGATGCATTAGACAATCTACTTGGATTTCATCATCGATATTATTTCTAACCCACGTAACTTCACGATCAGCCAAAAACAGCCTGTCTTTTGAAATAGACGGTCGGAGCACTCTATGTCTTCTCTCTTCTTCATCCTCATCGCTGTCCTCCATACGATCCTTGAATTCTGGGACATCGTAAACATCTCTGGATTTTCAATGGCATACGACACTCCATCCTGGATGCTTCAAGCACTGTGAGTAGTATACTTGAAACGCTTATTTCGGAAAGATAAATGGATCGTCCAGACCATAAAATCGAAGTGTGTTCATACTAGTCAATACATATTTATCTTTCCAAACCCCGAGATTGTTTCTCCACTTATCCGTATCAGTTTGTATATCATACCAAATATACTGAAATATATAAAATGGTTCTGATCGTCCGGGATATTGGATGCCAAGTATGCAATTTAAGTATCCATAATAAATCACACCATCCGATTCTATGGTCGCAATCCCACTATTCTAAATGGTTTGAGATATATCTATGTCCTTAACTTCAAATTTGTATCCAAGAACACCAAATCCTTTATAATATGCAACCTCAATACTAGGAAACTGAGCTAAACATTTTGATTCTCTCTCTAATGATGCAAACAAGTTCGGATCGTGGATCTGACAAAATAAATTTTACGGCAAATACATGACAATATAAGTTTAGATTAAGACTGGTAGCAATAACATGTTATTCGAACAACTTACATGATCTGCAACCCAATCACAAAAATTATTCTGATGATATTTTTCCTATCGTTCATCATTTCAATCAGGATGCCCCTTATGTACCTCATCAATATGAATTTTGTTCTCAACAATAAAGTATGACATTAATATTATATCATTTCATACACACAAGCACAAATATAATAATTAATCCAAAAAAACTTACTCTATAATTTCTTCAAGACATACACTATTGAGAAGAATAAACCGATATATCTTGTTGATAAATATAGTGTCTACTCTCTTATAATCTGCTTTACCATATGGCCCATCCTGAATTATCTGAGGCCGGTTAAGTTTCGTCTCAACGTTCTCGTCCAGATAGCGGGAATAAAATGTGGTTACTTCATCTAAAAAATAATCTTGCTTGGTAGAACCCTCTGGTCGATTTTTATTGCGTATATATTTTTTTAGAGTGTAGAGATATCTAAAGAAAAATATGTTAGATAAATAAATACGGGCATATGGGACAACAATAATTTTACAAAATGCGTGAAACGAAAAATTCGACGTACCGTTCGACGGGATACATCCATCGATATTGTACCGGCCCGGCAAACTTAGGCTCGGTTGCAGGATGAACCATCAGGTCTATTATGATATCGAAGAACGACGCAGGAAAATATGCTTAAGCTTCCAAAGTATCAATGAAATAGAATTTTCTAGATTCCCCGGCGTCACAACATCCAAGGTTTTAGCGCACAATTCTCTAAAAAAGCAACAAAGGTCATTGATTACTAGACCAACCGATTCAGGAAGGGAAGTCCTGAGGGCTAATGGGAGAAGGTGCTCCATAATAACATGGTGATCATGACTTTTCAGCCCATCGATCTTGCCTTTCATAATTTTTATCTTCTTGCTAAATGATCCTGAGAAAGCTGTGAGAACTTTCAAATTATGCAACACCTGCAGGAACCTTTTTTTATCCGGTTGTGACATATGACACATGGTATTGGGAAGTACAAACTTGCCTGGTTTACCCGCTATCGGTTTAGGATGCAATTTAATTCTAATTTCCCGGTCCTGAAGATCCATCCGAGCACGGAGGTTTGTTTCCCTCCGAATACAGAGACGCGCAAGACGTCTTGCCTGAAATTCGGGGCAGATGCTATTTGGTTTTATCCGTCCACCTCTCCGAAGATGCCAAGTTGATTTATGGCACCGTGTATCGGAGGTTTGGACGAATGCGGCCGATGTAGCAGACTTCGTCAGATTCTCCCTCACTTGAGGGGTTATTGATTGTGGGGACGCTCTTCCCTGCAGGCGCAAGTCCCTGCAGTTAATTACGTTACCGCATCGCGGTAACAACTTTCTCCTTCTCCAGAATTTCACTTCGCGTCGTGTGTGTTTGTTTTGTTTATGGTTGCCCGTGGATTGTATACGGAGACTAAGTTATACCGTCGCCCGTAGGACGTGGATTAGTCCAAATCCGTATTTACTTAGATTTGGGTTTGGTGTTTTAGTTTAAGGATACGTTAGCCATATTGAGGCTAAGATCGACTTAAACTTTTGTTAAGGATACATTAGCCTAATCTCCAGACTAAGATCAACTTAAAGGGATCGTTTAGATCCAACAAGAGAGCAATTGGCTCTATTGTTTAGTTTAATGACGTTGCGGTTGATTTCCAGTATAGGGACATGGTGGTCCATGTTCCAGTTTAGGGACGTAGGGGTCCATGTTCCAGTTTAGGGACGTAGGGGTCTATCATTCCCATTTAGGGACGAGCATTAGTTTAAGGACATTTCGGTCCAACATTCCCATTTCAGGACGAATATTAGTTTAGGGACGTTTCAGTCCATGAGTTTAAGGACCCCGCAGTCCGTATAGATGTGTGGTTGTTGGGACCCGTCACCTCTCTGAAGTCGTTGAAGGATTACAACGATAGGGGTCAGAGGAGTTCAGAGATGTACCCTTGAACCGGACGTAAATTGATTTAGGAGAGCAGTCTTACTCAGTCAATTTAATTTGAGGACTTACGGCCATGATTGGGCTAAGTCCAGTTGGGAACATTCAATGTTTTTATTTTGCTTTGGCCTATTAGGCCTGCGCTAGGGCTTTGCCCCATTTTCATAATGCACTGCATTTTTATTTTCTTTGGGCTCTGCCCTTTTATAAATGATGCAGAGCATCTGCTTTATTTGGGCTCTGCCCTTTTATTGCATTGCAATTTATTTTGGCCTACTAGGCTTTTTTTATTTGGGCCTGGCCCTTTAGTAAACAATGCTTTGCATTTGTCAAGCGCTTTGCGCCAATCACTGAACGGAAGCGCTTGTGGTGATGACACGTGTCACGCAAGCGCAGTGCGCTGCGCTTGCGCTGCTGACACGTGGCGCGCTCTGGTGAGTTGTGCCAATTTTAGAGAGCAAGGCTCTATCTTCAAAGCGCATAGCGCAAGTGGTTCAGGTGCTGACACGTGGCGCTCTCTGGTGGCTTGCGCCAACCCAAGAGCGCAACAGTGCAGTTTTACAAGTGCAAGGCACTGTTTAATTTCTTGATCTAATTTAGATCAGAGAAAACAAGTTTTTCTTGTTTTTTTTTCTTGTTTTCAGAGAACCAGTGGTTCATAAAAAGTGCAAGGCACTATTATTATTTGTTTTTTATTGAAGATCATTGATCTTGTTCTTAGATCAATGATCTATTTAGAAGAAATTCTTCTATTTTAAATGTTTTTACCTTTTTCTTGAACTGTCTTCAGAATTCTCTCTGTTTTGAGGTTCTTAATCTCTTACAATATTGATGACTCTTGATGTTCATCCTTCTTTGAGTTAGGGTCTAGGGGTCTTTATATAGTACCCATAGATTTGTTAAATTTGTTAAAAAGATTCTTCTCTGAGTGATTTGGGGAATTTTCCCCACCGTTGGATCTTTGATCCAAGGGCTTCTGTTTTACAGAAGACAATTTTCTTGTTTTAATAAGAACAGAAGAATCTTACTAGAATTTAATTCTGTTTGGCGCAGATACACCAGCGCTACCATGTGTCGCGCAGCGCAGAGCGCAGCGCACCTGCGTGAGCGCAACTGCGCTGCCACGTGTCGCGCAGCGCAACTGAGCTAGCGTAACTGCGCTGCCACGTGGCGCGCAGCGCAGAGCGCAGCGCAACTGAGCTAGCGCAACTGCGCTCCCACGTGTCGCGCAGCGCAACTGCGCTGCCACGTGTCGCGCACCGCAGAGCGCAGCGCAACTGAGCTAGCGCAACTGCGCTGCCACGTGTCGCGCAGCGCTGAGCGCAGCGCAACTGCGCTGCCACGTGTCCCGCAGCGCAGAGCGCAAGTCAGCTGAAGCGTTGCTTCTTTATTAAAAATTTGAATTTTATTTGAAAATAGAGCCTTGCTCTGATTGGGGAAAGAGAAGCGTTGCTTCATCTCCCGCCTTGAAATCTGAACAGAGCTTTGCTCTGATTGGAGTAAACAAATACCCCCCACCGTTGCGCTTACGTGGCCCTCCAAACGTGAGCACAGCGGTGGTAGAATTCCAACCGTCGCGGCAACTCTTGGAAGTTGAAACGGCTCTCAATGCCTATAAATAGGACATTTGGTCCCTTAGATGATTTTCATCTCTTCATAAGAATTTTTATTTTCAGAATCTCAGAGCCCTGCTCTTTTGTTTAAACACTTTTAAAAGTTCAAACTTTAAAGAATTTTAGGTAAAGAAATTAATTTGGATTAAATTAAATTAATCTTAAGAGCCTTAGTCTCAATAGATCCCTAATCTGAAGAAGACCCATTTAGGGTTTCACTTAGCAGAGCTTTGCTCTAAAGGGGTCTAGAGAGGACTAAAGAGAACCCTATTAGGGTTCCATTAATAGAGCTTTGCTCTCTAAAAGATTTTCCTTGGATTTTCTTAATTCATTAATAGCGCTTTGCTCCTTCCAAATCATATAGAAGAACTCTTAAGAATTCTTCATGCATCTTGAAAGTTAAAGATGGCATTTTATATTATTATTATTATTATATCCTCTTTTCATAGCAAAGCTCTCAATGTTCTTAGGGGACTTTCCTCAAATTCTCCTCATAACCGATTTTGACAGGTGTCACTCCTGTCTGCAGAGCATTGCCCTCGAGGAGTTTTAACTCCCTGTGTTTTTTCCTCATTGCTAACCTTCCAATGATGTTTCCTTCAGGCATTATGGCGGTGCGTCTATACAGTCTGCACGAATTCATTTCCTACGGGGATATCCGTGCACAGGGCCGTCAACAAAACCAAGAGTTTACAGACGCCCGATATGCGAAGGTCATGGGTCGTCTGAACGCACGCGTTGGTTGGCTGCTCCCTCGCCGTTCTGCTCTCTTGAAAGTCGTGCTGGGAGCAATTTGGAGAGCACTCCCGGGGTTCCACGAGGCCTTACCGCTCAATGCGCTGGATGATGCCGAAGATAAGGTGCATTCAGTGTACCTGTCGGGGCTGATCTCGAAGAAACGGCGGGATGGCCTCATCGACATCCTGCATCAAATTTTCCAGCAGACGACGATAATCGCTGCTTATCAAAGGCTGGGGGGCCTCGCCGAAGACCTTGACACACAGGAGCGCGAAAGGCTGCGCACGAGAATAATCTGGAAGGCCAGAAGAACTCTTGATGGCCTTACTTTTGAATTCCTCAATCCGTGCCCTGGATCCGAGGTTATTCCATTGTAATAATGTTTCTCATTTATTGCTTTTATGATTGTAAGAATTTTTGGCAATATAAATGAATTTTTTTTTATCCCAGCTTGTCTTATTTCTCGTTCTGAGTCTTTTGCCTATGCATGAGTGAGTGTATCTTGAATGCTCGTTCAAATGTAAATCGGACGTTCTTTCTGTCACTTTCTTCTTTCTTTTATTGTCAGCATGCTGTCTTAATAAATAGGGTCGACAGATAACAGAGTAAGCATCTAGATTTCTCCAAGAGATAGCAATAGCTTAGGCCGCAGGTTCAGATCTGCTCCCTAAGACTTTTCAACACTATGAGCCGTGAGGGTCTTATAGAGACTTTTCTCCCTACAGATCGAGAGGATCTCGTAGGTGGATTTTCCCCTTAGGAATCGTGAGGATTCCTAAGTGTGTTTTCTCTTATAAGTCGTAAGGATCTTATAAGAGAATTTTCTCCCTTACAAGTCGAGAGGACTCGTAAGTGGTTGGTGAGTTGACTTGTTTCCGAGTCGAAGGATTGCTCCGACGGGGAGGTCGTTGGCTGACTTGTTTCCGGGTCGGAGCGTTGTTCCGACGAGGAGGTCATTGGCTGATTTGTTTCCGCAACGGAGGTCTTTGGCTGACTTGTTTCCGCGACGGAGGTCATTGGCTGACTTGTTTCCGAGACGGAGGTCGTTGGCTGACTTGTTTCCGAGACGGAGGTCGTTGGCTGACTTGTTTCCGCAACGGAGGTCATTTGCTGACTTGTTTCCGAGACGAAGGTCATTTGCTGACTTGTTTCCGAGACGGAGGTCGTTGGTTGACTTGTTTCCGCGACGGAGGTCATTTGCTGACTTGTTTCCGCGACGGAGGTCATTGGCTGACTTGTTTCCGAGACGGAGGTCGTTGGCTGACTTGTTTCCGCGACGGAGGTCGTTGGCTGACTTGTTTCCGCGACGGAGGTCATTTGCTGACTTGTTTCCGCGACGGAGGTCGTTGGCTGACTTGTTTCCGAGACGGAGGTCGTTGGCTGACTTGTTTCCGCGATGGAGGTCATTTGCTGACTTGTTTCCGAGATGGAGGTCATTTGCTGACTTGTTTCCGAGACGGAGGTCGTTGGCCGACTTGTTTCCGAGACGGAGGTCGTTGGTTGACTTGTTTCCGCGACGGAGGTCATTTGCAGACTTGTTTCCGCGACGGAGGTCATTGGCTGACTTGTTTCCGAGACGGAGGTCGTTGGCTGACTTGTTTCCGCGACGGAGGTCGTTGGCTGACTTGTTTCCGCGACGGAGGTCATTTGCTGACTTGTTTCCGCGACGGAGGTCGTTGGCTGACTTGTTTTCGAGTCGGAGGTTGTTGGCTGACTTGTTTCCGCGACGGAGGTCATTTGCTGACTTGTTTCCGAGACGAAGGTCATTTGCTGACTTGTTTCCGAGACGGAGGTCGTTGGTTGACTTGTTTCCACGACGGAGGTCATTTGCTGACTTGTTTCCACGACGTAGGTCATTGGCTGACTTGTTTCCGAGACGGAGGCCGTTGGTTGACTTGTTTCCACGACGGAGGTCATTTGCTGACTTGTTTCCGCGACGGAGGTCATTGGCTGACTTGTTTCCGGGAGCTGACTTGTTTCCGGGATGGAGGTCGTTGGCTGACTTGTTTGCGAGACGGAGGTCATTGGCTGACTTGTTTTCGCGACGGAGGTCATTTGCTCACTTGTTTCCGAGACGGAGGTCATTGGCTGACTTGTTTCCGCGATGGAGGTCATTGGCTGACTTGTTTCCGCGAAGGAGGTCATTTGCTGACTTGTTTCCGAGACGGGGGTCATTGGCTGACTCTAGGTTGTCTGTGAACCGTAGAGTCTTGGAACTGGGGACTTTACCGTGGCTCCGATTGGTGATGTCACGTCCGTGTCCTGCTGGAATGAGGAGGAACGTCGCTGTTGGTCTCCAGGCTGTAGATGTGGTCATCGAGATCTGACTTCCCTTTGACGCAGCCTGGTGGGGAAATGTAATCCCCTTTCCCTTTTTTTTTTGTTTATGCCCATGGATTGTATACAGGGGTCACTATGGACTTACCTGCCGGGCAAAAGTTTCATTCTTTCATTTTTTTTATTTCTTTCTGCGATGCTCTATCATTTCAGCTTTTTACATCGCGAAAGTCGCGATTGCCCAATCATTTAGACTATTTTTCGCGGTGCCCAATCATTTCGGCTGTTTATTTTTATTTTTACTCGCTGCTTTTTATTGCGAGTTGTCCAATCATTTCGGCTATTTTGTGCGCATACGTTTTTACTTGCTGCTCTTTTTTTTATTGCAAGTTGCCCCATCATTTCGGCTATTTCGTATGCATGTGCGGCCTACTGGCTTTTCGCCGTGAACCTGAAATTAGACACCGATTTCGGCATCAGCACCGCTACAACTGGGATGTTGCCAGGAGCGAATCATCATTTGCCTCTGTCGATGTCGAACAAATGTGGCTTAGCGAATAGGGTTAAGGTCCTGTCGACTAAGGCTTTTGACTTCATGAGCCGTAAGGGTCCCACAAAGTTATTTCTCCCTACAAGACGTGAGGATCTTGTAGGTGTATTTTCTCCTTAGAAATCGTGAGGATTCCTATGTGTATGTTCCTCTGTAAGTCGTAAGGATCTGTAAATTTCACCATCTCTATTTTATTATAGGATTTTGTGGGTATTATCCGCTGAAAAGCCTCAGGAGACAACACTCCTCCTACTAGGGACACCTAGAGGTTTAACGGCTTGTTGCACGTGCTCAGTGCAATCGTGCTTGCCTACGAAAGTGTGCTTAGTTTTCTCCTTTCTTTTTTCTCCTTCTTTTGAATAAACTAGTTTGCTCGGGACGATCAAAGATAAGTTTGGGGGTATTTGTTCAGTTGATAAAACTGCATATTTAATATGACATTTTTCATACTATTTCTATATAATAAAAGGTGTTTATTATAAAGGTGCATAGATTTGATTTGCCAACTTTGATTTCCTTGATTTCAGCCCTGAAAATTCTGCACAATAACTCAACAAACAATATTAGTAGAGTTTGTTTTATTGAGATATTAACTTAACCATTAAGAATTGGTCAAAGGTATTAATAAGGTAAGCATATTTAAATGGGCCAAATGTTACATGGATATTATATGCTTACTTTTTCCTACAAAATGTTATTTATAATATATAAACACATGAAAATAGTATTTTTACAGATAAACCCTCATATGTATCATATATTATAATAAACACCTTTTATTATATAGAAATAGTAGGAAAAATGTCATATTAAATATGCAGTTTTATCAACTGAACAGAAGGCGATGCCGACGAGGTGAAAATTTAGGGGGGGATTTGAGCGACTGCGACGAGGATGGTGTGGTCTAGGGTGAGGAGGGCGAGCTCGGGAAAGAGGAGGAGGCGACGGGGAAATTTTGGGCTGAGGATTTTGGGCGTAGGGTTTTTCTTTTTTACTTCTTTAAGTGCTCAACTTTGTCCCTACGATGCCAACTGTATTTTTTTGCAGCACCATAGTGGCAACAAAAAGGAATAATTTTTTTACAGTCTTTGCCCCTACGGTGGAAACCGTAGGGGAAAACAAAAATTACCCCTACGTATTTTCCAATCCTTAGGGGCAACCAATATTTGTAGTAGTGTATATAGGTGCCACTGCCAATAGTACTATAGAGAGCTGGTCAGCCAAGGCTGGTGCTCATTTTATAAAACAAGGACGACTTTTCAAACCCACAACCACTGTGTTTTACACCAATTCAAACCGGTCATTATGATCTATTTATATGTTTTAGATTGCACATGTATCAAATTTCAGGAGATTTGAAGAGCTCTATTATACCCATATAGTGATCGCATTTTTCACATATCGAAGAACCACTAATTTCTTACTTAACCTAATGGATGTGGTAAACATCTCCAAATCTCCTACAATTTGATACATAAGTGATGGAGGTCCTTTTCGGGTCTCCGTCAGATGTTGTCTTCCGTTGATCTCCCAGTGGATTTTGGTGATGATCTCCTGTTGCGTGTGGATCTCAATGGGTTTTAGTGAGATTGGTGATTTGAGGGGTTTTAGCGCCGAATACCTGCAAAGAAGTCCCGGAGTAGTTTGGTACCACCGAGAACCCTCCGACGGTCAAGTTAGTGCTAGATCCGGGTAGAGTAACGGCTTAGAGGAATAAAAATGGCTTACTTAACCCCTCTGTGATAAGGGTTTATATAGCGGTGATGGCACGCAGCAGCAGGCGCGAGAATCTCGCCAGCAGTTACGCTCCCGACGTCACGCCCGCTTAGAGAGCGGATTGCCCATTAATGGGGATCGCGGAGGCATGGAACGTGGGATGTTGCTGGCGGAGAATCCGCACATGGAGAGATTCGCGGAGCGACGGTTATGCCTGTAAGCAGTGGATCTGGTCAGAGGGACCGAGGAAGACGGCCTCAGCTAGGGAGCTCGGAGATGAGCAAGAGGGCCGAGGAGTCCTGATCCTGTGGCAGCTCGGGACGAGCTGGGGGGTCGAGGAAGCCAACTTGCAGAGGGCCCCGAGGAGGGCCAGCTTGTGCTTGTGGGTCGGGTACAGGGGTTGCCGGGTCGGCCCCTGTGGCCCTTCCTTCTGAGTTTTGGGACACGTCATCTGCCACGTGTCCAGATCTTGGAGACCGCCAATATTGAGCATCATCATTAGCCCCCCACTCTTGTCCCGACCAGCTAGCGGGTCGGTTCAGAAGTGGACTGCTAGGCCTCCCGAGATGACCTCCTTCCTAAGGCTTTGTCGGGACGAGTCCTCCGGCTGTCAGTTGTCTTTTCTGCTAGTGAATCGGGGCGAGATCTCCGCATTTAAGGAAGGTGCGCCGGTTCGTACACTCTGCCACTGAAGCGACGGTCCACGTGTCAAGCGTCGATTGGCCGACGCGACGTATGCAGGCCTGCAGCGTCTGATGGGACGTGGTCCAGCGCAGGTCGACACGTGGAGCGATCAGAGCCACTGGACGCGAGGAGTCGTTTTGGCGGGAGATGATGGGCGTCGTTGGATGAGGCCGCTTGCAGCAATAAACAGGGGTAGGGCCCGTCTTTGGGTCCCTACTCCTTCATATTTCCCTCTTCCAAGGCCTGGTTGCTCGGCGCTCGTCTTCTTTCTCCCGCTTTCGACTCCCGAAGATTCCCTTCTTCAATGTTAGATGTCTTCCTTTGTAGAGTCAGTAGATGTTGTAGAAATAGGTTCTAGGGACCCTTTAGTTGTGTCCGAGTCCCCCCGGGGAGCAGGCGTCAGATCCTCTCCCCGGGATCATGCGGCGGGGGCAGCCCCCAGGGAGGTGGTGGCAGATGCGGCCCCTGGCTCCTCGTGTTGGGTGAGGCATGAGGACGAGCTCGCCAATGCTCAGGCTCGCTTCCACATTCCTTCGTGTTACACGCTCCGACTGGCCAAGGAGGGAGAGAGGGCGGATCAAGTATGGGGCAGGGAAATCGCTCTGTATTTGGAAGCTTTTTGGGGCGGAATGCGCCTGCCTTTCTCTCCCGAGGTCGTCGCCGCGCTGAATTTTTTCGGTCTGGCCCCCGGCCAGTTAGTGCCAAACACGTGGAGGATCCTTCTCGGTTTCTTGATCCGCCTAAAGTTACAGGCGGTCCCCTTCAGCCTCTCCCTTCTCAATTCTTCTCTCGTCTTTAAAAGTCACCCTGGTGGTCGAGCGGGCGACCCGAGATGGGTCTATCTCTCTTTCAGAAAGCGGCCGGGGGGCGCTGCCGGGACCTGGGTCATGGCCTTGCCCTCTTCTATTCATGATTGGAAGAAGAAATTTTTCTTCGTTTCCCCTCCCGAGGGCGAGGACTGGCCCGTGCCTACCAAGTGGTCGAGAGAGAAATGTTTGCCAGGAACCAGTCCGATGACCCCGCCGCGATGAGAGTGGCGTCATGGGAGCCCATCCCCCGACCCGACGTGCTGCTGTCTGAGAGGGTCCTGAGCTGGACTGGGCTCAGCCCCGTTGAGTTCGTCGGTAAGTTAGGCTATCTTTTGGCTTGTGTTTTGCTCGTGTTGCTGACTTGTTGGGTATTTGCTTTGTGCAGGATCTATGGACTTCGACTCACTTAAATCCTCCATGCGCCAGCCGAGGAAGGTTACGAAGGCTGGGGGCGCCAGCTCTTCTCGCGCAAAGCCCGCCCCGGCTCCTACTGCTCCGGTGGTGGTGCCTCGTGAGCATTCTGGGGCGGATCCCGCCCCGGGTCCCAGCAGAGTGTCGGGCCAGAAGCGGGCCCTGGTTCTGGAGGACCCGGACTCGGAGGAGGACATCGGCTCTCCCTCGGAGCCCCTCAAGAGGAGCTCCCAAAGTTCTTCCCAGGGCCGGTCCTCGCCGATCGTGGTGGAGGAAGGGAGCCTCCGGTTCGCGGTGCCATCGGGGCTGTCCATTGCGGATAGCCTCCTGCATGAGATGGAGGCCTCGGCCGGGGGTAGAGTTCCCGGGGGAACCTTCAGGGCTCAGCTGGCGTCCATCGCCCAGGAGTCCGTGCAGGTAAGTGTTTGGTTCATTGTGAGATTCGGTGCCTCCTTCGTCTTTCTGATCTCTTTCGTATCTCCCAGGTTCTCCAGCACGTGGCCCTCGCCTTGCGTATGGAAGCTGAGGTGGTAACCCCGACGCTGGAGGCTGCTGGCCGGCTCGCCTCGCTGGAAGAGAGCTCCAGGCGGGAGCTAGAGGCGGTGATGGCGAGGGTTGCCACCTTGGAAGGAGAGGTGGAGGCCGGGAAACGGGAGGTAGCCCGACACCGTGAGGATGCCGTGATTGCCGAGGTCAAGCTCGAGGATGCCCAGGTGCTTGCCAGCAACCTGAAGAGGACGGTGAAGACCCTCTGAAAGGTGCTTGGGGCAGCGGCCGAGGCGGCCAAGTCGGCCGAACTGAGGGTGGTGGAGAGTTATAAGAAGTCGAAGGACTTCTATGATGACCTGGCCGTGGCTACGACCTGCATCTGGCACGACGCCCTCGATGCCGTTAAGGCCCAGATGCCGGAGTTTGCCGACAGAGATCTCCGGGCCGAGTTCCCCCTCGCGGACGCCGATGAGCAGGGGGAAGAGGTTCCTGGCGAGGAAACCGCCGAGGACCCCACGCGTCATGTGGTGGACGTTGAGGACCTCAAAGTCGTACCTGGCCCTAAGGTTTAAAGCCCCCGTCTTCCTCCTTTTATTTCTTTGTTTTTGGAATTTTGTAAGGCTGGGGAGCCCCCAAAAAATACCCTTTGTAAAACCTTTGTCTTTGGTAGTAATAAAATTTTTCTTCGGTTTCATCGAATCGAGCTCTACCATCTATTTGTGAAGAATGCTCGTAAGATATCTCTGCTCGCACCGTTGTGTTTTCATATCAGGTTAGCCATCTGTCTAGCGATCGTCCGTCGAGTTAATTCCGATCACTTGCCGACGAGCATGCCAAGCGCTGTCGAGGAGGTATCCCCATGGGCCTCAAAGTCGAGGGGAGATCGTTTAGACTTGGATAGACTTGATGCCCCTCACTGGGGTCTCGGACCCTCTGCGGGTGACGGGCAGAGCGCTGTTCGCCGTATTTGTGCCGAGCGTTAGTGGGAGGCTGCCCTGTGGCCCCATGGGGGTGCCATCTTTTGACTTCTGGCAATGCGAGCATCGACCACCAGCCGGGGATGACCGAGCAGGGTAGCTGCTCGGTTGCCTCTTGCGAGGGCTCTGATCCTTCAGGACGGGGATCGAGCGGGGTTACCGCTCGATGCCTCTTGGCGAGGACTTCGGTCGAAGCCTGCCAAGGACCCTTAGCCGGGTAGGTTTTCTGCCCGGTGCCTTTTGGCGAGAGCTTTTGTCCTGACGGATAGCCGAGCGAGGGATCCTCAGGCTCGACTGCCTCTGGGAGGGCTTTCTGATCCCTGGCGTTGCGGTAGGGAAGCTACCCGCCAGGGATGACCAACCAGGATAGCTGCTCGATTGCCTATTGTGAGGGCTTTGATCCTTAGCGTTGGAGGGGATGTAAGAAGCCCACTAAGGAAGACCGGGAAGTGATGCTGCGTGGTTGCCTCTTGGCGAGGGCTTTGACCTCTGGCGTCGTGGGTAGGCAACTACCAGCCTGGGATGAACGAGCGGGGTAGCCGCTCGGGTGCCTCTTGCGAGGGCTTTGATCCCTAGCGTCGCTGGTAGGGAGCTACCAGCCGGAGTTGACCGAGCAGGGCAGCTGCTCGGTTGCCTCTTGCGAGGGCTTTGATCTTTCACGTCGGGGACCGAGCGGGGTTACCGCCCAGTGCCTCTTGGCGAGGACTTTGATCTTTGTCGGTTGTGGTAGGAAGCTACCAGCTGGGGATAGCCGAGTAAGGACTCGACTGCCTCTGGGAGGACTTTGGTCCTTGGCGCGGGAGGGGCTGTAAGAAGCCTACCAAGGACCCTTGGCCGGGCAGGGTTACCGCCCGGTGCCTCTTGGCGAGGGCTTTTGTCCTGAAGGATAGCCGAGCGAGGGATCCTCGGGCTCAACTGCCTCTGGGAGGGCTTTCTGATGCCTGGCATTGCGGTAGGGAAGCTACCCGCCAGGGATAGCCGAGCGACGGTTGGGCTTGACTGGCTCTGGGAGGACTTTCTGATCCCCGGCGTTGCGGTAGGGAAGCTACCCGCCAGGGGTGACCGAGCAGGGTAGCTGCTGGGTTGCCTCTTGGTGAGGGCTTTGAATCCTGGCGTTGCGAGTAGGGAGGCTACCGGCCAGGTATAGCCGAGCAGGGTAGCTGCTTTGGCTAATTCTTCACGAGGTGTAGCCCGACCATCCAGCTGTAGGCATGGGGAATAGGAACGGTCGCAGCGACAGTGCGCGTAGTATGTACATTGAATGCGGGGGAGGCGAAGCGCTAGGGGCGCATCACTTCGATTCCACCAGAGAAGGCTTGATGACCGCCATGTGGCAGCATCTTTTTGGGTGAAAGCGGGCGACTGTTGAGCTACGCAGTGGGCTATATAAGGCTGAAGGAGTACTGGTCCTTCCATCCTTCATAAACAGGTCGTCGAAAATGCATGACTTCCCGTTTACCATCCCCGACATCATCCACTTCGAAGACGTGTACCTTTACGACCAAAACTACACCAAGGACACGGTGCAGCTGGTCTGTGGGAGCATCGAGGACCATTTCGGCCGGCTGCACCCTCGACGCTCCTCCCTGTTGCAGCTGCTGATGTACTCCATCTGGAGGGCGTCGCCGGGGCTTTACAACCCCTTGTTCGAGCAGCTCTATGACGAGACCGTGGGCAAGCTGCGGTCTCTGAGGCGCTTCGGCCTGATCTCCGCGAACCGGCTGGCCCGCTCAGAGGCGTTCGTCCGTGAGTGCTACGAGCTGAGGCTTAGGATCGACGCACGCGGGGGGGACAGGGGGCAGAGGTTGGACCTTGCGAGGCCCCGGCTGGCGGAGATCTTTACCGAGTACCACGAGCAGTGCTCGCTGCACCACCTTCCCCCACTGTTGTAATTTCCTTTTCTTTTTGCGTGTATGGCTGAGGAGCCCATAATACCTTTTGAATAATTAAGGTTTTTCTTTCTTTTTCGCAATGTTCCATTGATCTTTATTAAATTAACAATAGATCTTAGGAAGAGTTTGCATTGCCCTGAAGGAAAGGTACAGGCTAGTAGATAATTTTATTGGCTCGGCCCGAGCTCCCCGAAGGACTGTGGGCCTCCGTGCTTGGCACAGGGTACGGGGCTCCCTGAGTTCCGTGCTGGCCGTCCGCCGAAACGAGCATGATCTGACCGATGGTCAGGTCAGCGGGAGGACGATGCTGCTCCTGCTCACGGTCGGCCTGCCGTTTGTCCCTCAAGTATGCGGCGAGGTGTCCCGATCGGATGAGCTCTTCGATATAGTCCCTGAGTTGCTTGCAATCCTCCGTGGCGTGGCCCAGTGTACGGTGGAAAGCGCAGTAAAGGCCCCGAGTTCACTTCGCAGCCTGACGCGGGATCGGAGGGAACTTGAAGAACCACTCGTTCTGGGCCTCCTCTAATAATACTGCGAGGGAGACGTTGAGGAGGGTATACTCCTGGAACTTCGGGTGGTAGGGCTGCTGACGCTCCGGCCTCTCCTCCCGAGCCCTCTTCTTCTGGTCGGATCGTTCTGCTCGGGGGAGGTTAGCGTTCACCTCGGATTCCAGCTAAACCTCGTGCTCGGTCCACGCCTTGACCTCGGCCATGGTCTAGATTGCGCCAATGCGAAGGAGCGTAACCACTCCTTTTGCCACAGACCATATCTAAGCGCCGTGATGACGGTCTCGTCCCGGTGCTCGGGCACCTCGAGAAGGGCATTGTAGAAACGGGTAATATAGGCCTTGAACGTTTCCTTGTCCCCACTCTTAACCGTGAAGAGGTGGTCGACCGTGCGCTTCTGTCGACGGTTCCCAACCAAATGGCCGAGGAACTGAGTAGCCAGCTCGTCGAAGGTCGAGATTGAACGGGGCTCGAACCCCGGAACCAGTCCCGACCTGCGCGAATGAGGGTGGCCGGGAAGGCCCTGCACTGGGCGGCGGCGGAGTGGTCCTGGAAGCTCAACCCCGCGGTGAAAGCATCCAAATGGTCCTTCGGGTCAGTTTTCCCGTCGAACAGAGAGACCTTTGGGGGCTTGTTGCGCGAGGAGACGTGGACAGTGAGCAATTCCTCGATGAACGGCTTTGTGAGCGAATCGGAGGCGTACTTAGCCCCGTCGCTCGAGAGGTGAGCCTCCCGGCGCATGCCTTCGATTTTCTTCTCGAGGGCGTCGAGCCGACCGTGGTATCCCGAGGAATCGGCACCTTGGGATCCCTGGCCTCCGCTGCAGGTGATCTGCGTCTGGGAGCGGCCCCGGTTCCTCTCAATGAGGTGCCTCAGATCCCTGGGCGAGGTGGCTCTCGAGCCGCTGACGTGGACCCTTTCAGTGCGGCCCCGCCGAAGGGGGTGGTGTCGACCATACCTGTGGACAGGCGAGGTGACTGACATCTCCTCATGGGGATAAGGGTCATGAGGAGGCTCGAGGTGAGGCGTTCTGGCGGCGGACCTTGGTGTGGAGCCGTAGGGCGCCCAGCGGCCCTCAAGGAGTGCCGGCGCAAGAGATCTGTGACCAGGAGTCGTGGCCTGCTGGTGGTCAGCCGTCCCGACGGGGGCAGAGCCTTCTGGAGACGGTGGAGCGGCGATCTGGGGCCATGCCCGGCCGCTTGGATGCGGACGAGCGCCTCCACGAGGGACTGTAGCTGATCTATCCGGCTGGCGAGGGCGTTGATGATGGTCGCTGGAGGAGGCTCATCCACGCCTTCGGTGAGTGGAAGGCGGCGGCTGGTACCGGGATCTTCATGATGGTTGCTCGCCATGCCGGCGGAGATCGGAAGACCAACTCTGTTTTTGTGGAGTTTGGTTTCCCACAGACGGCGCCAACTGATGGAGGTCCTTTTCGGGTCTCCGTCAGATGTTGTCTTCCGTTGATCTTCCAGTGGATTTTGGTGATGATCTCCTATTGCGTGTGGATCTCAATGGGTTTTGGTGAGATTGATGATTTGAGGGGTTTTAGCGCCAAATACTAGCAAAGAAGTCCCGGGGTGATTTGGTACCACCGAGGACCCTCCGACGGTCAAGTTAGTGCTAGATCCGGCAGAGTAATGGCTCAGAGGAAAAAAAATGGCTTACTTGACCCCTCTGTGATGGGGGTTTATATAGCAGTAATGGCACACAGCAGCAGGCGCGAGAATCTCGCCAGCAGTTACGCTCTCGACGTCATGCCCGCGTAGAGAGCGGATCGCCCATTAATGGGGATCACGGAGGCGTGGAACGTGGGATGTTGCTGGCGGAGAATCCGCGCATGGCGAGATTCGCGGAGCGGCGGTTACGCCTGTGAGCGGTGGATCAAGTCAGAGGGACCGAGGAAGACGCCTCGGCTAGGGAGCTCGGAAATGAGCAAGAGGGCCGAGGAGTCCTGGTCCTGTAGCAGCTCGGGACGAGCTGGGGGGAGGGTCGAGGAGGCCAACTTGCAGAGGGCCCCGAGGAAGGCCAGCTTGTGCTTGTGGGTCGGGTACAGGGGTTGCCGGGTCGGCCCCTGTGGCCCTTCCTTCTGTGTTTTGGGACACGTCATCTGCCACGTGTCCAAATCTTGGAGACCGCCAATATTGAGCATCATCAATGAGAAATCTAAAATATATAGATCATAACCCGGTTTGGATCGGTGTAAAACAGTAGGTTATTGTGTGTTTGAAAGTTGGCCTTGTTTTACAAAATGAGTATCGGTCTCAATTGATCATCTCATATTTTAATAAAAAAATCTTCACCACACTTTTTTTAAGATTTCACAATTGGTTTTCAAGAAATCTTCAAAATGCATGTTTGTACATGGAAAAAACCTGATTTCTCAATCTACAGCATACAAGTAAAAAAAATGTAAATAACCCCCTTCTAGTCTCAAATTAAAGTTATTCATTCCACTAAATAGAAAGATGAACTCTAATTAATTAAGTTGGTGGGTGTTGGGACAAGGCCTTTACCTTCACCCTTTGAGTGCATGGGGGTCCTAGAACTAAAGATGAAATCTTTTAATTTGCATGCAAATTAAGGTAGTGCATGCAACATGTATGCGATGATGGATAAGGAGAAAGATTATTACGTGGCGAAAGATTGACTAGACCATGACTGTGCATGTCCCCTTCTCCATTCTCTCTCTTTTTTTCAATTAAGCTTCTTACGTGAGCAAGCAAAGCAAAGGTCGATCTCATTCATATGTGAAGGAAATGTCCTAGGGTTTACACTTTTAAGAAAGGTCACAAATTAAAAGATACATATGTGACTCGCTTCTTTGAAATGTTGGGGGGACCTTTTGTGTGTGTCTGTGTCTCTGTGTGTGGGGTGCGGGGGGGGGGGGGGGGGGGGGGGGGGGGCAATGAATGGGAAGCGTGAGGAAATTGGGTTGTATTGTTGCTTCCCAACATTTGCCCCCCCCCCCCCCCCCCCCCAATCTTTTAGCAATGGGGAGGTTTTGGTTTAGTTTCGCAATATGCGATCCACGTCATCTCTTGGTCCATGAACTCCAAGAAATGTGGTAGTTTCTAAAAATATTTTTGCATATGATGCAGCTCCTTTTCAACATCCTGCTTCTAATTAACGAAATCTTTTTTGGAGTTCTTGATCAGAATTATCTTAAGATTTATTCAATTCATCATCCAAACTATGATTGCTTGCCATTGTATCACTCTCATCCATTTTGCTCCAACTCACATCACTCCAACCCGTATTATTTTTATCGGTATCACTCTCATCCGTTGCATCTTTTTTAGACTCGCCAAATACATCACATATTATATGTACGTCATCTTCACCACTCATTTCACTTTCTACAGTACTAGTTTAATAGTTTCGTGTGAACGATTTATGAACTCCCCATATAAGTATTAATTATTATAATTTGTAATGAATCCATCACAAATATCAAATGTTCTCTCATTTTTTCTAATCAACCATATTACAGTTATTACACTTTTTGCATGGACACTGAAATAGCCCTCTAAAACTTTGTTCAAAAACTTTTGCATTTTGGCCCAAAAAGAAAACCTGTTAACATTGTATACCTAAACAAAATTTAAAACGTATCACCACCCAAGAGAAGAGCCCAGCGTAATCACCACCCTAGAGAAGAGCCCAACCTCAGGGGCCTAATTCACTTATGTACAAGGATTGGAGAAAACAAAAATCATACGCTGGATTTCTCAAGGGTAAATTGTCAAAAAGCCCCCGCCAACTCAGGAATTGTCTAAAACCACCTTGTATTTTTCAACTTAACCACCTGCTGCTCAAAATCTTTGTGTAAAAACCCATGCTTAAACTGCGGCTGATCCGCGGCGCATTGTTGGCTTCGTGGCACGAATTTTTTTGTGCTCGATTCTCTTGATTTGTCGAGCTATTTTTAGTTATCAGATCATGAAAATTATTCTCATCGTTCTGCAGTTGCGTGGATCTCCGAATTGTTCCCATATTTGGCATATAATTAGGCAGATTTATTTGTTACTTTTGATTTGATTTAGTCTCTCCAACTGATTTGTTATTGTGATGATTGATTCACCTTCATTTGTTGCAAGCTTTACTGATTTGCAATTATATTTCCAAATTGATCCAAATTTGCAAATTATCTTTTGATTTTCTGAATAATTCTCTTAAGTCAACATTGTACGCATATAATGCTCATTTTAGGACAATTTTCCGTAATTTTGCATTCAAGCCTTGTTATCTATAATAATTCACAAAAGATATCCGGAACAGTATAATATATAATAATAAAATGATAAATGGGTTAGAAAAATGTGCAATAAATTACACCAATCACTTGCATAAGTTGCAGTAGGAGTTGGAGCGGGAATAGTTATTGTTGCGTGCGGCACAGTACTGGTTGCGCTGCTGCAAGCGAAGTTGTGGTTGTTGCTGCGATAGTAGGAGGCACTTTCACATTGTTGCGGAGGGCAATAGAAGGAGCGATTAGGTTGGCTGACATAGTTTGCAGTTGCAAGAGAGAGTGACGCACCTGTGTATTCCTTTTTCAGATGGCGTACAATGTCTATGAGTTTGTCATAGAGCTCGTCGAAAATGATGGCGTAATCATGGACTCGGATAGCAGCTGCGACTTCTTTTAATTCTGGTCCGAGGCCAGCGAGAATATGGAGAACAAGGTCATCTTCGGGAAGAGGGTGATCAACGAGAGCAAGATCATCAGATATAGATCGTGTCTCATATAGGTACTCGCTTACAGATTGCGAGCCGCGTTGATTGTTGATTAAGTGTTTCTTGAGCAACATAACTCTTAAACGAGATTTGTTCGCAAGGAGAAAAACAAGTCGATCCCGTGCTTCCTTGGATGAGGAAAAATAAGAGTGGGGCTAGATCGTCCTGACATAAGAGAATAGCGTTGAAAATGAGTTGATCCTGACGGTACCATTGTTGATAGTAGTCTGGATTTTCAACATGCTTGGTGTTATTGTTGATGTCGGTGATTGTCGACATTGGTGATTATCCTCGGAGGAGGGGATTTGGAGCCGTCAATGTGACCATGGAGATCAAGGCCGGTTGAATTTGGGATCTCTACAGAGTGAAATTTGTGTGGGAAAGTTTTGTTATAAAAGGGAATTTGGAGATGATGGGGATTGGGTTTTGAGAGGAAGCCAGGGATTAAAAATTGAGCTTTTAATCGTAAGGCTCTGATACAATGTAAGAGCTTGAAGAAGATTGTTTTTAGGGTTTTCAACTTGGTGAATTTTGTATTTAAACTTGCAGTATGTATATACAATTACTTGATGAAAAATAAAATCAAAATAGAATCTTTCTATAACCAATTTGGTAAGATTTGTTTTGCTTGATTTAGATTTGTGACAGCTGTACACGTGATAGGCAGACATCTGAAGAGTATTCTTCAGACGCCTGCTTGCTCTCTGTTTTTGCTGAAGAATCATGACCAGACGTCTGGTTTTCGCCCTGTTGCTTAGGCAGACTTGTGCAGACGTCTGCCATGTCTTGGTCAGACGTCTGCCTCCGCTCAAACATCTGCTTCTGTCTTGAGCACTTGTCACTAATAAATAAATAAAGGAAACAATTTTTTTTACTGACCCGTAAGCCCTAATTTACAGCACATCCACGCACATGCACCACACCAACACACCCATCCTATCCCACACATACCCAGGGGACCAATGAATTTGCTCCTAAAGTGTTAATTTGTGGCCACTTTCTTTTTTGAGTTTTCTGAGTTTCGAACCCCGCACTCTTATTAAGAGGAAAGAAAACCCCCCACAATTGTTGAGTCAGAGCTCCTCTGTTGATTCTGAGTCAGCTTTAGGACCGAGATAGGAGTATACATTCAAGGTCTATCAAATGTCTCTAGGGTGCCAGGTGAGTCTGAAATTGACTAAGATTCAAAAGTTTGATTTAGTATATATTTTTATTATCATCTTTATATCCATAACAATGATAAGATATAGAAACATGATGACGATATGCAAATTTTATAGTGGGATAATTTTGGGCCATTGGGGGTTGGTTTGTAGTGGGCAGTACGTAACTAACGTCATCAATTCACTTATCCACATACATCCACTAAACATGGTCCCTTAAAATTCTTGTTCTTGCAAATGCGGTTAGCTTTTTCATAACTTAGCTTTTTCATAATGTATTATAAATGATAATTTTTTTCTCTAATTTTCTTGTTTTTCCATAACATAAGTATGCTACATGAGTTGTCATTATTACAGTAGAGATGAATCTCCAGTGTCTAAATAAATAGACCACTCATATTATATACTTGGCTTCTCCAAGGTTTGAGGATGATCCAAATCGACATGCTGACAAATTTCGAAAGAACAAAATTTGAGAATCTTTAATGTTAAAACTAAACCATACCAGGTCTTATACGTTGTACTAAAACAATGACATTGTTGTGAACAAGTGTTATTTTGGATTGAATGCAAGAGAGAGAGGGAGAGAGGGAGAGAGGGATTACATATCCAGGAAGGGGCAAGAGACACGTTATATACACGTCGGGGCGACCCAGGTATTAGTTACGGGAGAGGACCATGTGTACTAGCTTGGGGAGGAGGAGTAGAGCGACACTGGAAGTGGCTATGGCTAGCCACCGGCATATGGGATTTGTTCATTTAGTTTAGGACATGTTTGGCAAATAGAAAGTGATAAGAAAGTAAAAGAATTAGGAAAGCAGCAAGAAAGTAATTTTGAGAAGAAAGTAGAAATTTTTGTCTGTTCGGCCTCAAATAAAGTAGGAAAGTGAATGAGTTGGAGCCTATGTGGCATGAGATTAAAGATTTAAAATTTAATATTATGCTTAAAAAACAATAAAATAGTATTTTAACCCTCTCTTTCTTTACTTTCTCTCCACTTTCTCCCTTTCAGCCTAGAAAGTGTCCTATGTAGCACCTATGTAGCAAAGGAAAGTTCTCATCGCTTTCTATTTCACCAAACAAAGATAGTAATACTTTCCTCTACTTTCTTAATTTCTCCATTCTCTTTCCACAAAAACAAACATGCCCTTAAGCATGGAATTCTGTATCAGACTATAGTTTCAAGTTTGTTTGTTTAGGGTTGTTCACTGTGGATGGAAGTTTTTTGTATGGGGTTTGTTCCCTAAGACTTAGTAGTTGTTTATTTCTCGGATGTTAGCTTCTTTTTTCCCCCCTTTTAGGCATTAGATTATCTTCTAATAAAACACGAGGGTAATCTTGTCTTCCGTTTAATCAAAAAGAAAAAAAAATGAATATTTTTGAAGTGAAATAAATTGACAGCGGATGTTGGAAGGATTATGTATCGATGCGCAGTGGAAATCCGAAACCGTTGGTTTAATGTATGATGAAAAAGTTATCGACGGATACCAAATTACATGAAAAGTACACCAATACAACAACACACAAGATTTATCCAAAATCGACATAACTTGTACCCAATTCAGCAAACACAACGAGAACTTCCAATATAAGAAATAATTACAAGAGATTACACCGATTTTTCATTCTTCCATTACAAAGAAATACCCACTCACAAACCCTCTCTTTGTAATTGATGGTTATGAATCTCCACCGTCCAAATAAATAGGCGGCTCATATTGTAAACTTGACCTCTCCAGGGCTTGGAGAGGATCCGAATCCTACATCCTGATTGGCATGGAAAGAACAAAAATTGAGAATCTTGAACGCTAAAAAAAAATCCATACCAAGTCTTATATGCTGGATTAAAACGATGACATTGTTTTGGACAAGTGTTGTTTCGGATTGAATGCAAAAAGAGGGTGATTACATATTTAAAAGGGGTCAGAGACTCGTATATGTATACACACCGGGGTGACCCAGATGTGGGAGAGTAATATGAGCACCAGCTTGGGGAGGAGTACACAGAGTGATACAAGGAGGGGCTATGGCTCGCCACCAGTACATGGGATTTGCTCATTTACTTTAGCATGGGTTTCGGAATTAGACTGTAGTTTCAATTAAGTTTGTTTGTTTTGGGGTGTTCCTGTAAGTCTCTAGGGCCCTCGCTGTGGAGGCCGTGGCCGATGTGAAAATGAAAAACGAAAACATACGAGGGGAAATTAGGGACTATAACCTAGCGGTTGATCCAAACACAATAACTAGCAAACTCAAGAATGCAAATGGTTAAGGATACTACCTTCGATGCGTATCCATCCAATCGTGCAAGACCCCTCCAAGTTTCGTGTATGCCGTCCGGATCGAGCTTGAGTGACCACCGTTCTTGCCGAAGATGATCCACCTGAGAGAACCGATCCAAGCTCCGGTTTTACCTTGTGAAGCGACCGACACTTCAAACTCGCTACGAATGGAGAGTGGGAATATTGGAATTATTTTACTATTTTTTCTCTTTTTCTAAACTCAAGTAAGCTACCAAAAAGAAGGAGGAGAAGGTGAAGAAGTTTTTGCTATCATAAAAAATGGCTAAGTCTTTTTGTGAAGTCTCAAGAATTATCCAACTAGAAAGAATGGCTTATCCATTTGCAAACATGAAAGAATAGTGAATCCAAATGAAATATCTAATATAAAAATCAAGTCATACCTCTATACATACTTCTTTACACTTCATCCTCCACCTCAATTTTGATTTTCATTAAGAGAATAAATTCCGTATAAATACAGAATATAACTCGGTATACGTATCGAAATACATATACGCGTATTCGTACAAAAATACTAATAGCCAAGAGAAAGAAAATGAATAGTGAACAATAATATACTAGAATACATATATAAAATATATATACATACATACATACATACATACATACATATATATATATATATATATATATATATATATATATATATATATATATATAAATTATTAAATCAAAACCTGATTTAATAATCCGGCATAATCCTAAACCGCTAGTATTATCAACCGTTCGATTAAAGTCCGTGTAGTCTATACACGTATTTAATCGGACAACTTATATGTACCAACATATGTCATCTACATTATATCATCTGAACCGGGAAAACCATCTGTGTGGACCTCTAAAGACTCGACAATACACTAGCAGTGATTTACTGGATAAATCCAAAAACTATAAGCACGTCAGCGGCACTAGCTGTACGTAATGGCTGCCAGGTATCAGTCGAAAGGAAGGTTGACAATCAAGTCCGTCCGTATCCTACCAAGCCTGAATCTGACAATTTCCGTACAGTCCGGTCTCTTCGTCTAAGAGTAATGCATACCGAGTCTAGGGGGTGGATAACGTTAGACCCTTACTAACCCGATAAGTCATCTCAGAGTCAAGCTCATCACCAACCGAGAAAGTACTGAACTCATATCAGTAAATCTCATCTACCGTGGTCAATGATTTAGGGTGATAGCCTACCCAACACAGCACGACATCGACTCCTAATACCAGGAGACACGAATCCCTGACAATAGCTCACTTTCTCTATGTGGTTCGGGACTGTACCAAACTAAAACCTGTTTGCACGACTCCTTTGAACCGTGGTAGGGTAGTAATCAAAGTACAGTGGGAACTCACACGAGATAAATGACTATCTCAGGTTAAAATACTAACATGTACAAATGCCACTCGAGAACTTCCATCTGACGATAGATATAATACCATCTAGAAGTTCTCGACGAGTCCGTCCAGTATACTCACCTCCAGTGAGCACCTATATACTATCTTAGGTGAGATAACATTAATGGCTTGTGAGACCAGCCACCGTCGCTCGTCGGGGTCTCGAAACTTATACACTAGTCTACTCCGGAATCGATGCTCAGTTTCGATACTCTCACGACTAGGGACATTTAAAGATGTGCTTATGGACTACCAAGCTCTCACATATATTATCGCCATCATAATACTGGTAGTCAAGCAAGAATCTTACGAGCTTCATCATTATGTATTAGCGACATGTAATAACAAGTAAAACTTGTACACATTAATGATAAAAACAAACCGATAGCATACTATCTTCTCAAATAAGATTGTCCTACCAATATAGGTCCTCTCTCAATTATCATAATCGCGTCCCTGCAATTACAATAATTTCCTTGAGGGCACTATATCCAACAATTTCCCACTTACACTTAAGGCTAATTATTACGGTATCGCAAACCCACATCCCGTGTGCTATCGAATACCCAATTTCTTTGCTAATCAGTTTCTCTCGTTTGAGGAACATCCGTGTTCGAGAAATAATCTCAGTGAGTGAATCCTCTACAATGTTCCAATTTCCTCTCTCTATATCTCAACTTCGCGGAGATCAACAATCTCCCGAACTGAGAGATACCCCGCATCAAGAATTTTTTCTGGATACATGACGGGACTAAGTTCATAAATGAACAACTCTATCCTACAAACTTCTTGGGACGTATCCTCCGTTTAGTCATAACCAGCATCCTGAACCATGCTTATCTCAGTATCCCTATTGGAACCTTATCCAATATACTGATCCTCAAAAGAGCCTAAACTCAAAACTCTGACAGTATCTCTGTCATCCAGGTCATCTTGAAAGTCGGAACCGATAACCGCCTCTTGGAGGAGGCTGCCGTTACCATATACCAAGAATATCCTCTAATGTTCATAACTGCTTCCCATTATTTCTCCAGGATTGGATTAATTTCTACTTACTACAGCTGTTAGGAATATGTATGCCCTAAAGGACATTATTGTATGATATAGTAGATGCTTGGACATATATATATATATATATATATATATATATACATGACTTTCTTGCTCGACATGATAGTATGCTATCTGGATGCTTTTTATCTTAACATGTACACTTATATTGTTATACCATCCCTCTGTTACATGTTGATAAAGCCCTTAGGATGTTGGCTTGACTACCAAGACTATGATGTAGATCATATTAGTGGGGCTTGTGTAGTCCATAAGCACATCCTTTAACAGTTCCTAGTTGAGGGAGTATCGAGACAGGGCATCGATATTCCAGAATAAACTAGTGTGTACATTTCTTGACCCTGTATAGGACGATAGTTGATCCTACAACCATTGGTGTTTGACATGAAAGATTGTACACAGGTGCTCATTAGATAATGAGTACACCGAACATGACTCGCTGAGAACTCTTGGATGGTACCATACCTATCGTCAGATAGCAGTTCTCTGGTGACACTTATACAGGTTAGTCTGTAGACCCGAGATCGTCATAGTGTCTTGTGTAGTTCCCACCGTGCTTTGATTTCTTCCCTACCATGGCTCAAAGGAGTCGTGCAAACAGGTGAATTTTGGGTACAGTCCCGAGTCACATGGAGTCAGTGAGCGATAAAAAGGGGTTTCGTCTCTCCTGGTATTAGGAGTTGATGTTGCACTATACTCGATTGGCTATAACAGCAAATCCCTGGCCAAGGATAATGAGATTTACTGGTAAGTGTTATCAGTAGTTTCTCGAAAGGTTATAGGCCACACATCGGCATGACTTATCAAGTTACTAGGGTCTGAAGATTCCACCCCTAGACTTGATATGTGACATTTCAGACGAAGAGACCGGACTGTATGGGAGGTGTTGCTTATAGGATTTACTGGAGTTTGGAAAAGCTTGCTTTTTGATCTTCTATTCGTTCAATACCTGGGTAGCCGTTACGTCCAGCTAGTACCGCTGACGGTTTGTGGGTATCTGATGTGATCATTACCTACTGTTGGCGTATTGATGAGGCTTTAGAGTCCTACATAGAGGTTTTCTCGCTCAAGCGAAACGAAGTAGGACACATATGAAGATATGTGCGAGAGCTTGATTAAATACAAGTATATAATGCCGTATTCTAATCTTGCGAAATTTGATATCAGTTGGTTATATGTGATATAACCGGATCATTGAATCAAGAATTGATTCAATGATTTGTTATATATATATATATATATTTGATATTGGCCGGTTATATATGATATGACCGAATTATTGAATCAACCGTTGATTTAGTATATAGTATTGAATATTAGTCAGTTATATGTGATATAACCGGATTATTGAATCAAGTGTTGATTTAATAATATGATATACACATATATATATATGATATTAGTCGGTTATATATGATATAACCGGATTATTGAATCAAGTGTTGATTTAATAATTTGATATATATATATATATATATATATATATATATATATATATATATATATATATTGGAATTGTATCATGGTTGATGATATATAGAACTAGGATGATAATGGATTAATTTATGAATTAGTGAAAAATGAGAATGAGTCATATTTCTTAGATGCTTGTGGAAGCCTTGAGAAGCCATGACTCACCTCTCATTTTTGTATTATTTATAGATATATTCCATTCTCATCTAATCACTTCACCTCATGGTTCTCTCTCTCATTCCAAGTTCATTTTCATCTCCTTCTTCCTCTTCTCCTCTCTAGAAAATTCTTGAGGTGAGAAAAAGAAAAGAGAAAAATTATTAGAGTGAGAAAATCTCCTACTTCATCAACCTACACTATCCTAGCCATTTAGTTTAGGTTGTTTGCTTCACTAATATCTTGATTAGTGAAGAGTGAGCTTGAGTTAGAGAGACTTCAAGGTGGATCATCTTCAGTTTCGAAGGCTACAAAGCAAGCTCGATTTTTTCTTCAAGTGGAGCCAAGAAGAGTTCTAGGGACTACTACTTGGAGGTTTAGAAGTGAAGGACTTGGTCTACAAAGGTTGTAACCCTCTTCACTTAGTTTAAAAATTGTTTTCTTGCTTAGAAACCCTAATTCTCTAGTTCGATTCTAGGATAGTATAGTTTAGACCTCCAGATTTTTTAAAATTGCATACTTGATACTTGTATAAACCTGATAGAGGTGCTAAGACATACTTTTATGGTATCAGAGCCAAGCTAGAGACTTAGGCGTAGTCTAAACAACGTTAAAGTGTTCGATCGAAGTTTCGAAACCCGAAAATTACAAGTTTCTGTCCAATTTTTCAAAAGTTGAAATTTTTCAGATTAAAAATTTCCAGAAAATCATGCAGGTAATTTTATGGAGACTCAAGAATTTCGAGAGCCTAACTTCATCAAATGGCCATGGAACCGCCGCATAAACCTTGGTTTGGCCGCGGTTCTGCCGTGCATTTGAAGAGTTGTGGTCTCGTATTTCTTGTGCTTCTCCATTGTGTCATTTTGGACTTTCTGGGTATTTTTAGTGAGGCTCAAGTTGTTAAGATCTCTGTAATTTTCTGGTGTTTGAAATATCGATCGAAATGTTTAATATCGTCTAAATAGATGGGATATGTGATATAATTTTTTGAATCCACATTAATTAGTTTTATGAAAACTAGTTAGCGTTTTGTAAATCTAACATTTTACTCTCATTGATGGATTGCCACGGAGTTTCGATTCGGATCAAAACTCCATCACAATCTCGTATCGTACGCGAATAGTCGACGGGGAACATTAGTAGATAGCCACGCCCTATAACCCCGACCAAGTGACTATAAGAGAACCCCGTTGCCAAAAGCATCCACTCGGATGCTTGCGGCCTCGGTGTTCTGCCCAAGTGCACTCATTGATAGCATCGGGGGTGCGGCCATCTACTAAAGTTCCCGACGAGCATTCGATCTAATAATCGGGAATATTTTTGAATTACCCGATTTGTTTTTTGAAAAGTGTTTTCAATTCGAGACTAAAATGCGAAGTTTATAGGGTTAGACATGAAATTCGGAGTATGTGATATTACGGGTTTATGATGTCTAAGGATGATGCGGTTTCTAATTATTGTAGTTTTCATTTCTTTTCTGTGATCGTAAGTGTAATATGTGGGGTATCCTCGATCTCGTTGCTATACGTCAATGACATTAGAAATACGCATATTTACTTACGTTGATGACATGTGATGTTATTGTTGTTGGGATCCGGCACCTGCGCTGCGGAGGCCGCGGCCGAGGCGGAAGCTAAAACAAAAATTTCTTGCGAGCACCGGACTCCCGATAAAACCAAAGATATGAACCATATACCTATACTAGCTAATCTAGAAGTGTAAGGGGTTGAGAAATATAACCTTTGTCGCGTGTCCACCCAATTGTGGAAGACGCCTCCAAGCGCGTAGTCGCCGGGAACGCGCTCAAGTATCGATCACCCTTACCGAAGACGATTTACCTGAGGGAACCCGGAGGAGGCTCAAACCGACGATCCAAAGTTGCTACGTTTGGATGGTCGATGATGTAAGAATACTCCACTATATTTTTCTCTCTAGGATCTTGCTAAAAATGGAAGCAAGAAGAAGGAGGAGCTTGAGGAGAGCATGAAGCATGAAGTTCAAAAAAAAGGAGGAGATCAAGAAAAATTATCAAGTCAACACACTTGTAGAAAGGAATGGCAACCAAAAAATCAACTATAGTGCATCCAAATGGATTTTACCATATTAAAATCCAAATCCATCTGATTAGTCTAAAATATTGCACATTTGAATGATTATTTTTCCCATTATTGTTAAGTTCTAAACGGTGTTTATTGTAATTATAGAACATATAAGAATTTATGTGTAAAAAAGATTATTATCATATATTTCTACATTATAATTAACATAATGAGGGAAAATACATGCATATAATATTTATATGATATCTTAGTAATTAAAATATGCATATCATATCAAATATTTCTAACCATATTTTTAAGATTTAATATCATATAAAATGGTTCGGATAATATCTCAAAAATATACCAAATATTACTAACACTATGAATTGAGATATTGTGCAGATATTAACTCAGGTCTGGAATCAAGGAGATCCGGGTTAAATCAACATGTCGGAATCGAATCTGCCAAAATATTGAAGCAAATCATGAGATCTAGCAATGGCAAGAAACTCAGAGCATTATTTTCAGAATCTAGACATCTAGAGGATCTCCAAAAATGATGCCAAAACACCAGAAAAAAACCCCAAAACCTAATTCCATAATTCTGCGGCGGAAAGGCAGCAAAAGGTGGCATTTGCGGCGGATCCGCGGAGGTTTGGTGGAGTTGAGATGTGATATTTTGTAGTATGGATCTTAATAGCATATATTCACTCAGGGAACCTAGGGTTTCTGGTTTTGAGACTATATGTAGGACCGAGAGTTTCACATCAAAAATCATCAACCGGAGATATCAAGAGGTCCAAGACGATCCACGCATCCGATTTGAATATCAGCTGTTCATCTACTTCCAACAAGATAGAGATCGAGAGAAAAACTAGAATTCTTGTACTCTACTTTAAAAAAATTTGTACATGATATAATTGATTAATAAAGGTAGATCATTAGTTTAATTACTTCGCATTTACTTTCTGCATTACTTTCTGCATCTTGCATTATGATCTCATTCTTCATCCATTCTTCTCCAACCAAGCGTGAGTAATTCCTAGCTTGTTAGGGTTCGTAGGATAGAGTAGATCAATAGATGATAATATATTTTAACTTCTTTTATAAATTTCAAAGTTTATAAACATTAGCAAAATAAATGTTAAAATCCTTATCGGGTACGCTACCAATTTATTGGTAGTCTCGACCGCGATTTGAGATTAGATTAACACTTGTTTTGTTAGGGGGTAGACATGAATAGAGATCAATGTAAGGACAAGAGTTAAGAGTGGGGAAACCCTAGTTTCTTCCAAACGAACTCTAATCTACATTTATCACTATC
Organism: Agapanthus africanus; assembly: GCA_030015575.1. Taxonomy (NCBI): domain Eukaryota; kingdom Viridiplantae; phylum Streptophyta; class Magnoliopsida; order Asparagales; family Amaryllidaceae; genus Agapanthus; species Agapanthus africanus. Next base: position 209,351,336 of record CM057342.1, read on the forward strand.
GATCTAGTTTTAAACTATTAAAAGATAAAAAGGAGTCATTTTTAATTAGATATCCATCACTACTAAGTCATATGAACCTTACAAGTCTCTTCTTTATAAAATCTACATCCGTATTAAAACAGATCAACAACCAATACACCCATCTTTCAATCAACTCGTCTAAAGCAAGAAAAAGATTCACGTTTCCATGCGGACGACCCGTACTAATCGCGACTAGCTACTAGCAACACCGTCCTGATCATGGTTACTTTATTTACACGAACATTCTCTTTTAAAACGAGATCAATCAAATGGCGCCGTTGCCGGGGAAACGACTGTAATTTTTTTTCTTTTTATTCGGCTTGAATTTTTATAAAATCCAGTAAACATATTATAAACAAGAACCAAAACCGTATTTTTTGTATTTAACGATTAGTGTGCGAGTTTTGTAAGGGAATCTGGAGTAACTGGAGCGAGGAGATAGAGATTCAGAGACTTTCCACATATACCAGAGGAGCATAAGGGTGCACAGAAGAAATTTCAGCAGAAGAGCACACCAAAACGCGGCGGAACCGCGGCAAAAGTGGTGTTTAGCGATGGAACCACGGCTCTTTGGTGGAGTTGGGCCCCCAAAATTCTCAGGTATCTTTCTAAGATCATTCTCTCTCCTCTAAGCTCTAATAATCTGATCTTTTCTGCAGAATTCTTTGCAAATATCGCCGTTTAAAAATCTTTTTGCGTGTTTTGATATTGATTTTTTTATGCATATCTTAACCGGACATTAAGGGGCAATAACC